>VZZY01010433.1:36267-153268 GCA_013400335.1 Eurystomus gularis | reverse complement strand
TCGGGGCCCGGCCACAACCACTCACCTGCCCGACGCCGCCACGGCGGCCGCCCCTCCCGCCGCCACCTTCAAATCCGCGCCTCCTTCCGGCCCGCCCCGCCCCGGTCTCGCGAGAGCTCGTCGCTTCCTCCCCGCTGGGGACGCGGCGGACGGTCGCGATGGTAACGAGAGAGGGCGGGGCGCGGCGCGGGGCGTTTGCTGCGTGCGTCGTGACGTCACAGCGGAGGGTTTGGGTGGGTTCCCCCCACCTCTGGTGCCCTGCCTTGCCAGCAGCCTTCTGCGGCAGAAGCGCGTTCCCGCCGCTGTCACCGGGCCGCTGTCACCGGGCCGCTGTCGGGCATCCCGTGCGCATCCATCACCGTGACGTGACATGACGTAACGTGACGTGATGGACAGTGGGCACAGCCCCCTTCTCCCTCTGCCGCCGTGCCGTCACGGTAGGGCAGGGTGAGGAGGGCGACGCGCTCCCGCTGCTGCCCCGGGAGCTGCGGTGCAACCGGTAACCGGGCCCGTGCCTCGCTCTCCAGGCTGGGGTGCGTGGGGTTGCCGCGGTGCCGCCCGCCTGCGTCACCGCCGTCCCAGTGCCTCGGCAGTGACGTCACCTGTCTCGGTTGAGCGGCCAGAGGGCTTGAGCCGAGGTTTTGCTGGTGCCAGCTGCTGAGCTCTGTGGAGAACGCGGAATTGGTGTTTCCACACAGCGAGCTGCTGTGGTTGCCGCTGGCGTGACAGGATTACAAATGGTAGGATGAAACGGGAAGTGGAGGCAGCAGAAAATAAAAATATAATTCCCTGTTGTACGGGATTGCGCTGGGTAACATACACGGGGAAGCTGTGGGCGCTCCTGCGAGGCGCTCTAGGTGCACTTGTCAGGGGGGGTGTTATGTAGCAGAGCCTTGCCCCGTGTAGTTTTTTTCCTTGCTATGTGTACAGCAGTGAGTCATCTCTGGTTTCAACCAGATCCCTACTTCTGCAGCCGCTGTATTTTCCTTGTGTGGCTACACTTCACTTCCAGTTTATTCATTTTACATTCTTCTACTTCCTTTACCGTGAGGGACCTTCTAGATTTATCGTGGGTCATTCACAGAATCACAGAATGGTAAGGATTGGAAGGGACCTCTGAAGATCATCTAGTCCAACCCTCCTGCCAAAGCAGGTTCACCTAGAGTGGATCACACAGGAATGCATCCAGATGGGGTTTGAACGTCTGCAGAGATGGAGAATCCTTGGAATGTTACTACTGTGGAGGCTGTACCAGAGATGATACCATTTGCACGTTGCAGTGGTTTGAAGGGAAGGCCTAAAAATGCAGGCAAGATTGAAATAGGGTAAGTCAGTGAAGGAACAGACTTACTTTCTTCTTTCTGGAGGCTTGGAGAGAGGACACGGAGATAAAACTAGATGCCGTGAGAAAGATCTGGTACAGTTCAACACTATATTTTGATAGTATTCAAAATACTATTATCAGCTGACAAAAGCCATTGTTCCTCATGTAAGTACATCAGAGGGCTTCTACTTAACTGCTTAGACACACTTAAATATGTTTTCACAAGTCTTGAAATGAGATTCTGCATTCAAGAAATCTTATAGCGTGTTGAAAGCTCCTGAGGGAATCTCCACTTTTAGAAGCAGAGTAGTATTCTGTTTCCTGCCCATTGGTTGGTGAAGTTTAGAAAGTATGTTTTTAGAAAACCAAAATGCACAAAATGGCATTATTTTAAACTGGAGTAAAGCATTCAACAGAACACAGAGGAAGCAGATGTCGAAGTATGGATAAATCTGTAAATATTATGGAAGTAGCAGAGGAAAAGAAAACCCTGTATTACGCGTAGCAGCAAAATTTTTGGCCGAGAACTGAAGGGCTGAATTAAGAAGACTGATAGCAGAGCCACAGACATGGAACAAAGAGGACTTTTAAAACATTTTGAATGCCTTTGAAGCATTCCTTAGTGATGGTGTAGCCATCTGTTGATTGACATGTTGAAGACAGGTGGCAAGAAGGGGATCAGAGAGTGAGTTGACAGAGTTGTAGAGTTGGATATCAGCTGCATAGAGATGATGCCCTTTGTTGAAAGTGGCAGTGAGATCTCCCAGAGGAATGTGAGAAATAAGAAAAAAGAAATGAAAAAAAAACCTCAGAGAAATACACACAGTCGCAGTATTCTCTCGTGTATGCTAGTGTATATTCAAAGCAATTCTAATTCTGACTTTATTGGAGTTTGTCATGACTAACAGTAGTATGAGAGAGGAATCAATTCCGTGTGTCATCTGTTAAAACAGAGAGTGCATTGGGCATCATCACTAGGTCGAACTGATACTTGCAGTTGACAGGGATATTTTGAACATGTCTCTGGATGGATCAGGTCTACTCAGCTGTGTATCTACTGCTAGGGGTGTGTGCTTGTAGAGATATAGGAGCCCAAACTTGGTCCAAAGTGAAAAAATGCCTAAATTGGACCTCTTTGTTTAGCTCTTCCAGCAGGAATTGAAACTTGAAATTACTCTTTGACTGGTATTTTCATGTTCTTGCTATCATGGTAAGTACAGAAGCTGTAGCTTTCTATGTTGCTTTAAATGTATGGAAAACAGAAATCTGTTCTAGTGTGTTGCAGTTTATGTGAAATGTATCTATCTATCTTAAAGATAGGCTCCTTTGGGAGTCCATTGAATAATTATTAAATATAAAACTACCAAATGTGCAATATCCAACTGACACCTGAAAGTTGAAGTGATGGGCTCGCACTTACCATTGTTGTAAAAGATGCAGACTACACTTCAGAAAAAACAGGGGTCTGTTTAACAAGTGCAGTAAAGTGATGTATTGGTATAATTAATACCAATTAGTAGCAGGAGTGCTTGGTCATAACTACACAGTGCAGTGGAGCTAGTACACCCATGCTAGTATGTCCACGTAGCACAGTACTTCCCACCACGTAGTACACAGAGGTGCTGACCCTGTGCGGAAACTGGAGAGCCACACTAGCTTCCAGTTCTTGTTGGCTATGTTGGATACAGCTCATTTTGGACCCTGTTTTACCAATCTTGACATAAAAGGTGATATTAGCAGTACTGCCAATATACACTAATGGCTCAATATCAAAGTCTTTGCCTTTATTTGTCACTGTTATGGTAACAGAGGGCAGCAGTGTTCATTGAGCGTATTTCTGTTCCCAGTCAGCATTTTGCAGCGAGGGCTGGGCTTCTTCCCTGGTAACCTTGGGTTTGTGCAACTTAGACATACAGGTATGAAAGAGGTGTCTCTTCTCCCTCTGTACTTGGTGGGCATAAAGCAGCATTTCTAAGGTCTGATTAATGTTATCCTGAGGTAGACATCTAACCTAGGTCAGATGTATCATGATTTAAAAGTGCCTGTTCCTCTCCACTAATTAATAAGATTCTCAGTTAGTGTCTGAGGTATACACAACCACATTTTACAAGTCTAAGGTTAGGTAGGATAAATGTGTATTCTATTTACCTGGCTGCACAGGGCTTGTGTTAGATGTAGCATCATCCAGTCTCAAAAGCAGAGTTGTTGTTGTTCCACAGAGTGTGAGGCTGTGATGGAAGGAGTGGCTGAGATTGCAATGCAGTTTACCACAGGATCTTTATGAGTCTTTATTCTAGAGATTTTCGTATGCCTGTCATATAGGGAAGAGAACTACTGTACCTCCTTAGGATGTTCCTTTAAGGAGAATGTTGCATTTTGATCAGGCTTCTTATAATGCTTTTGCTGACACATTTCACAAATTTCAAATTTAGGCATCTGAAGTTCGATTCTAACCTATATATAAGCACTAAAATAACTGTGTCCTGATTTCCTAATGTGCTCCTTTTGTTGCAAGCAAATGTGCTGAATCTCTCTGACAAGCCAGTCACTTTTATTTAAGTCACCGTAATTGAAAATTTTGGCCAGAAGGGCTCATTGAGGTTGTGCTGCCCAGGTGACGTTCCTTGTAAACCTGCTTTTGGTTTGCAGTCAGAGAGACTTCAGGAGCGTATAAATGTTGCTTTCCACTTACTGAAAGATAAAGTCTAGCGTTCTGTCACTGAAACAGAAGTTACTAGTCCTGGTACTGTTTTGAAGGGGAATGGACAGGACTTCGGGTGCCTTATGCAGCCTTACTTAAACTGAAAGGAAAGGCTAAGAAAATGCTAATAACTGGGAATCCCTTAAACTATTCACCCATACCCGCTAACCAAGCAACTTCATCCTTCCTTGCAGCAGCTTACCAAAAATAGAGCTAGGATGGTGAACTACAGGTCATATGGCCTCCAGAAGTAGCATCATATGCAGACAAGAAAATGTCAGCAATGTGGATTTGGTGCACATGTTCAGCAGCCAGCAGTACTCTCAGAGGAGCCTGACATTGAGACTTGAGGCTTGAATTTTCTCTGTCTCCTGCCACTTTGAGGTGGAATAGTGCAGTAATATAGGATCTGGTTGATAGCTTGCTGAGGTACAACTCCTTAAGAGCGAGTCGAGGTATAATGACAAATTGCTTTGTAACTCACCAGCTTGTGTCATGAGTATAGCCATTTAAACATTTGGTACTTGCAGACGCATTTTATTTCCTCCTTATCACACTGTGTAGTTAAACTAAGACCTTGTCACTTGCTATCTCTTGACACAAGCAGTTGGTTTAATGTGGGAATATTTACATTTCTGCAAGAAAAAAAAAAAAAAGGAAAGTATAAAGTGTAGATACTGTAAGAGCAGGTGCACTACAAGCCAAAGAAGAAAATTGGTTCAGCAGTTGTTTGCCGTCATGGTTTTAGATTAATTCCTACTGTGTATCACTGCAGGGCTAGCAGTGAATGTTTCTTGCACATTTTACTGAATTTCAGTCAGGGTGTTGATTTTTTCTACAGGGGCCTGGGCTTGGGCGATGTTTACAGCAGTCCAGATGTGAAGGCTGGTTCCTCATTAAGTCACCCTGATCTTCTAATCCCAGGTTCACATATTCCTAGTGCTGTATTTTATCCGATGGTTTTATCTAGCATTGTAGCCAGGTCACATGGAGTTTATGGAAAACGGCTTGAAATGCAGTCTCTAGGGTGGTGTTTAACAAGGTGTGCATGAGGATGTTTATGGGGTGTGAGAATGGGAGTCTATTCATTCTCCACGTTGAGTGTTACCAAGCCCAGTTCTCTTCTAACCTTGTCCTGGTGCAACTATTAAAGGAGAGAGGGGACTCTGAGCTATTGTATTTAGCAGGCTGTGATGTCTGCCAGCTACTCATCGGCTACCATACTGTAAACCATGCCCAGGTGCTTGGCTCTTGCATTTCTACCACCTGGCTAGGACCTAGTCTTAAGATCTGAGGCCTAAACTTGTTGTTTTGGCGTAGCACAAGCATATCTCTGTGTTTTGTCAGAGCAATCTTGTGTGTAAAACAGATAGTGCCTGTACTCTTTTTTGACTTTGACAGTTCTAAAGAAATGTAAATCATATAATGGGCAAGTATATTTTTATCACTTGGCACACAGAACAGTTTCTTAAATAATGTGTATGTTTCTAGGGCATAGTCTTTGAATATCCATGTACATACGTACATACATAAAATAGAAACTGCAGTAAAACACAGCATTATGCTAGCTACCAGTGCTCTAATTAGCTCACTGAACTAAAAGTAATTAATGTAGTTAATTGTTGGATTACAACACAATGTGAAGCACACACCTAATAAATCACATTATTTTATTATTATTATCTGTTAAGTATCTGGCTGCTTGAGTAATACTTTACGAGTTTAGTTAAATTCAACTTGTGCTCTTCAAAGACAGTAGCAAAATTTCCAGTTTTCATAATGCTGTGGGATCAGACACTTATGCTCAGGGGGGTTTAATTCACCACTGCATTACTCCAGTTCCAAGATCTGATCTGCAATTTGACCGCTATTTTCATTCAGCAAAATGAAAAGATTAACTATTTCTAAATTTATGAGCTAATTAGTACACTAATACAAACCACATTTATCATTTCCCTGAGTTTGCTTAATCCTTCTTCATTACAAAATTCGGTTCAGATGTCCATAAAAGCTTAGAGGAAAAAAAGAGAAAAGTATTTGTTTTCATTTTCATTAGGGAAAAGTGAAAATTCCAAAAGATTCTGGGCAGACAGAGCCACATTCTTTTGCTCTCATTAAAGTCCTTTTAGTTACAGTAGTTAGAGGAGGAAAACAGTGTGCAGCTCTAGGCATATGTCTGCAAGGTTGCCAACACCAATAATTTTATCACAGGTTTAATAAGATTTAGTGTTTTTCTTATAAAGCTCCAGCTCCAGAGTCCCCTGATTATGAAATAATATTATCTTCCATTAAATGTGTATGTTAAAAAGAGCCCTTGTGGTTGCAAAGAAAATCTTGGAAATACAAAAATTAATGGATCAAAAATTCTAATTAAAAAAGGTATAGGAGCCCCAGATTAATTTCTTTAAAATCGGGATTTTAGAAGCAATCTCAGATTCTGAGAAGTGTCTATTAATCTAAATATTGTGTCAGTAATGGCACTAATTCCAGCAGTATCTCTCTTCAAGAACTGCTGTCTAGGATCTGTGCTATGCTCTTGGTATTTTCCTACTCCAGGAACTTACTTAAAGACACAAAAACCATACACATTTTTGTGATTTAAATGCATCAGAGCTCTGAGACTTAGGGTTAAGAGTTGGTTACATATTTCAGATATTGGAGCCAGACAGCAATTCGGTCTAATAATGTGCATGTCTACTATTTCCTGAAAATTTGCTGGTACATGACCCCTTATATGCATATATGTGACCCTACAACAAACTGTCTTATGTGGTGCCAAAAAATGGCATTAGCTTCAGCTGCTTTATTAAAGTGCTGCCCAAGCTGGCTTGCATTCACAGCGAACAAGACACAGTGTAACAGCAGCTAGTGTGTGGTGTGCCAGCTAACGTGGGAGCCTCTGCTCCCCTCCACATTCGCTGAGGTTAGTGTATGGAGGAAGAACAAAACCCCTTTGAATTCTGGGCCACAGAATTTTGCACACTGTCACACCAACGTTTGTCCCTTCTTCTAAAGAAGGCACTTGAGGAGCGCTACCAAATGGCTGCCTTGAGCCAAGTTACTCCTTTTTAAGAGCTCCCAACTCCCCCAGTCATCAGTGACACAGCGTACCCGGCAGACAAGTAGTCTGGCTTTTAAGAAGCACTTATCAAATAGACTGCAGCTGTGATGGACTATACTGTTCCCAACTAAATATTCTGCCCCAGAAACAAGGTTAGAGAAATAGTCCCTGTAATTAATGTTTAGCTTTTAATATTATCAGCTGAAAAGAGAAGTGAATGTGACAGCAGTCAGCAACTGCCAAGACAGATCCAGTACTGGACTATTATGGAAATGAGAAAAGTGCAAGCTGAAAGAAGACAAAGCTTGCATAATGTCCCACATGATCCAGGGGAACATAATTGAGGCTAAAGAATATAATTTGAATGCATGAGGAACATTCACAGGGGCTAAATTTATCTGGGTGATGCAGACTTCTCGTGGCTTGAGCTGGGTTCCTGATCTGAACTGCCCTCCAGAAGAGCCTATTGGTGTCCCTTGGTTGTGAAAGTTCCCTGTGAGGCTTAGTGTCCACAGGCTAATGTGGCCTGTGGGAATAGTCCCCATGGTAACACGAAACCAGATTGTATTAGTATTTTAATGCTGGCGTTTCCTGAATTTTAAGTACCTTGTCACGTAGCTTTACTGTCCTGACTCTGTACCTAGCCCTTCTGCAAGGAAGGGTACTAAGAACTCTTCTGGAAGGATCAAGATCCAAATGCAGCTTTTCAACAAAATTAAAACATTTTTCTTATTTCCCGTTTTACTGTGTTGTACAAATTTCTGTCATGCTTGCCTTACACTTTTTATATTCCTACAGAGGTGTTCACAAAAGAAGTTCCAAGTAAATGTCAGCAGAAATAAGTGCCTGCAGCAAATGTCCTTAGCGTTCTGTACCTTGAAATGCAGCTAATAGGTCAGTCAGAAGTGTACACTTATTTCCCATCCTATTTAGGACAGAGTGCAAGCTTCTACTTGAATGACCTCAAATTCACATGCTTAAATCCTGTTCTATGACATCTTCAGTTCACTTTTGTGTTTCTGATTCTGTAAACCACCCTACACTTTATTCCTTTGTGTATCTATTTGGTATCTGTTCACTTTAACCTATAAAATAATGCATTTTAATGACTTCTATTCCTGCTGGTCCTGAAGAGGTAAGGGATCTGGTAACAGTAGTTGGGCTCTATTTGCTTACTCATCTGTGTACCTGTTAGTGGCTTCCATGGCAGAACCTCCCTTACACCAATACAGTGATGCTTTGTAGTGTTGGGTTCCTAAATTGTGGTTCCTATACAGTGTTTAAAAACCAGAGTAATTCCATGCATTTCTAGAAGGGAAGAAAAGAACTGTTGATGGAGTTTTTCAACCAAACCATATTTATGCAGCATCATTATCCTCTTGTTTTTCTGGAGACATCTTGTCCAAGTGTCTAAGCATGCTGCATCAGTAGGATGGTGCCAAGCTGAAGTTGTTCAAATCAATTGTTGTTTCAGGACTGAACTTCAAAAACAGCAAGACAGTTTTCCAAAATGAAACTCTTAGCCTTTTGGAAATAATGAGATACCTGGGAATGTTGCTTGACAAGGAACTCACAAGGAACAAACGACAGGACAAGAGCAAATGGCCTCAAGTTGCACCAGGGGAGGTTTAGGTTGGACATGAGGAAAACGTCTTCCCTGAAAGGGTTGTGAAGGGCTGTCCCAGGCTGCCCAGGCTGCAGTGGTGGAGTCCCCATCCCTGGAGGAGTTTCAAAGCTGTGGAGATGTGGTGCTGAGGGACATGATTTAGTGGTGACCTGGCAGTGCAGGGTTAATGGTTGGACTTGATGATCTTAAAGGTCTCTTCCAACCAAAATGATTCTATGATTCTATTCTATGACAAAACTTTTGGAGACAGAAATGAAGCATTAGCAGCAGTTTAGTATATTGGATGACTTGAAGTGATTTTAAAGGTTTTGTTTCTTTCTCGAAAAACTTTAAAAAACATACTAAAAGGTTTTAGTAAGCCAGCATTGAACATTGCAGCTACTTACTGGGAACAGATCTGTTTTGATTGACAAGAAGCTCAACATGACCTGGCAGTGTGCACTCGCAGCCCAGAAGGCCAATCGCATCCTGGGCTGCATCAAAAGAAGCCTGGCCAGCAGGTCAAGTGAAATGATTCTCCCCCTCTGCTCTGCTCTGGTGTGGTGTGACCCCTCCTGGAGTACTGCATCCACCTCTGGGATCCCCAGCATAACAAGGACATGGACCTGTTGGAATGAATCCAGAAGAGGGACATGAAGATGATCGGGAGCTAGAGCATGTCCCCTGTGAAGACATGCTGAGAGAGTTGGGATTGTTTGGCCTGGACAAGGAAGGCTCTGGGGAGACATTCTAAGTGGCCTTCCAGTACCCTAAGGGGTCCTACAAGAAAGCTGGAGAGGGACATTTTACAAAGGCATATAGTGATAGGACAAGTGGTAATGGCTTTAAACTGAAAGATGGTAGATTTAAATTAGATGTGAGGAAGAAGTTTTATGAGGGTGGTGAGGCACTGGAACAGGTTGCCCAGGGAAGTTGTGGATTCCCCCTCTTGCAAGTGTTGAAGACTAGGTTGGATGGGGCTTTGAGCAACCTGTCTAGTGGAAAGTGTCCCTGCCCATGGCGGGGGGACTGCTGAACTAGATAATCGTTAAGGTCACTTCCAACCCAAACCATTCTATGATTTCCCCCAGTTTTGTGCTTGTTCCTTTGAGCACTCTTAGGAAGAGTTTTCCCTCAACAGTGGCTGTTTTTCACGTGTTCTAACCTACATAAATTCTTAATGTTTTACTATACTTTTTGCAATGGAGATGTTATTGGTTAGGTAATAAGAAAAAGCCCCAGTTCTACTGTGTAATGTGCATTTTTTGCACCTTATGAGAATATTGAATAGACTTCATTATTTTTTTCAATACAAGTCTGAATTCTAGCATTTGATTACCTGAACCAAAAGCATTTCAATTTGCCATCCATCACCCTGACCAGTGTAAAATGCTGAATATTCAGATTAAATTGGAACTTTTTTTCTATGAATAAGGAATTTGATTCAATTCTATAATATACAGTGTCTCTGGGGAGAGGAAATTGAGCTGAAGGTCGCTGAAGGCAAGTGAGAAAATTGTATTATCCAAATACAAAATTCTTTTTCTTATCATCAAAACCTGAAATACAGCCATGGGGAATAAGGGGGTCAAGAGAGAATTCAATTAGAGATGAAAATGGAAAAGGTGCATTTTTCAACTTACCTTTCATTTTTCCAAACAAGTGGCAGCAGTGAGCTGTATGAGGACAATGAAATATTTGTCAAGCAGTTTAAACTTTTTTTTAAAATATAAATTGGAAAACATTCTCAATCAGTTATAAAGAGATAGTAAAAGTCTATATGAATATGGGATGCCTAATTCTTCATAGCCTTAACCATTGCAGTTTTAGCTTATTAATCAGTGGTGCAGGAGAGGTAGTGAATACCTAAATGCAACAATTTATGCAGATAAAATTGTTAAGAGAGAAAAATTCTCAAATATTTATAATCAGTTTCCTCTCTAAGACAGCTTGTGATAACAATTTCTGCACTTTTCCCTCCTTAACTCATAATGTTAAAAAATATTCAAAATAATTGTAGATGCTTGGTGGTGTTATGCCATAAAAATGTTTGCATTTGTCCTTATTTTTTTAATGTGTTTTTCTGCATTTATTTTAGTGTAGATACCAAGAACTTACAAAATAAACCAGTCCCTGTCCAATGTGGCCACCTCTGAAATGCTAATAATTGCAGGTAAAGGCTGTGATTTAGCAAAGAACTGCTATGCTTGCTCAGTTCTCAGCTGCATGATCAGTGTCGCTGCTACCAGTACACCTGCCTCTGCAGGATGTATTTTATTCTTGTTAAAGGCATTGGACCTAATGTTAGAAGAAAGAAGATTTCCAGTGAGATTCTTGAATACTAATATAGTAGTTTCCTAAATTTGCTCTGCAAATTGCACAGTGATTTACCAAATTAACTTGAGATAGCTCAGGAATTCTTACTCTGAATCTGCACTTGTCAGTTTTGTTTGCAGGCATTTCCTAAACATTTGTCCTTTCCAAGACAAAATCACTATTGTATTTACAGAAACCTTTCTATATTTGGTAAGTGATCATTTTTGATAGTTTATTATTACATTATCATTTATAGTCTGTCTAGTTAGAGTCGATGATACTATAGAATCATAGCATCATTGTGGTTGGAAAGGACCACCAGGATCGTCAAGTCCAACCTTCATCCTAACATCTCTCTAGCCACTAGACAATAGCCTCAAGTGCTACATATACCAATTTTTTAAACACCTCCAGGGGTGGTGACTCTACCACCTCCCTGGGCAGTCTGTTCCAGTGCCCATCCACTCTCAGTAAAGAATTTCTTCCTAATATCTAATGTAAACCTCCCCTGAGGCAACTTGAGGCCATTTCCTCTCGTTCTATCATTAGTAATTTGGGAGAAGAGACCAACACCAGCCTTGCTACAACCTCCTTTTAGGTAGCTGTAGAGAGCAATAAAGTCTCCTCTCAGTCTCCTCCAGACTAAAGAGCTCCAGTTCCCTCACTCGCTCCTCATGAGGCATACTTTCCAGACTCCTCACCAGCTTCGTTGCCCTTCTCTGGACCCACTCCAGCACCTCAATGTCCTTCTTGTACTGTGGTGCCCAAAACTGGACACAGTACTCAAGGTGTGGTCTCACAAGTGCCAAGTACAGGGGAACAATCACCTCCCTACTCCTGCTGGTCACACCATTTCTGATACAGGCCAGGATGCTGTTGGCCCTCTTGGCCACCTGGGCACACTGCTGGCTCATGTTCAGCCGGCTGTCAACCAACACCCTCAGGTCCCTCTCCACCAGGCAGCTTTCCAGCCACTCCTCCCCAAGCCTGTAGCGTTGCAGGGGGTTGTTGTGACCAAAGTGCATGACCCAGCACCTGGCTTTGTTAAACCTCATACAGTTGACCTCAGCCCATCGCTCCAGCCTGTCCAAATCCCTCTGCAGAGCTTTCCTACCCTCAAGCAGATTGACACTCCCACTTAATTTTGTGTCATCTGCAAATTTACTGAGGGTGCCTTCGATCCCCTCATCCAGGTCATCAATAAAGATATTAAACAAGACTGGTCCCAAAACTGACACCTGAGGGACACCACTTGTGACTGGTCGCCAACTGGATTTGACTCTATTTACCACCACTCTCTGGGCTCGGCCATCCAATCAGTTTCTAACCCAGCGAAGAGTCCACCTGTCTAAGCCTTGAGCCACCAGCTTCTCCAGCAAAATGCTGTGGGAAATGGTGTCAAATGCCTTACTGAAGTCCAGGTAGACAACATCCACCGCTTTTCCCTCATCCACTAGGCAGGTTACCTGATCATAGAAGGAGATCAGGTTGGTTAAACAGGACGTGCCCTTCATGAACTCATGTTGGCTGGGCCTGATTCCCCTGTTGTCCTGCGCTTGCTATGTGATCACCCCCAACTTTCAAAAATATATTTGTAATACTATATAATTATTAAAAGCATGTTATATTGACTATGAAGCTATTCTGCCTTTCAGCAAAATAGTCTCTTTGTAAAAAACAGAAGTGAGCAATCACAACCTTCAGTCTCTTACTGGTGCAAGGATTGTGTGTGCATATGTGAAATTAGGCCTTTTGCTGTTCATGAGCACACGCACTCGATATCTTTAGGAAGCAGAAACAATCATGTGGTACTCAGCACATCTCTGAATGTGTGACAGAGTTTACAGAGATGAATATTTTCCCCCCAAATTCAGAGGTCCTTTAGAACAGTCCTGAACCTTCCCCAGAGTGGCCTTTTCTTGTTCCAGGGGACAGAAATCTCAGTTCGCAGATTTTTTTTGTCAAACAAATTTTGTTGGCTTGTTTTATTTAAAGTATAATGGGTTGTGTTGTAGACACTGAAAAGAGCTGGAATTAAATTATTTCAGTGCGAATTAACTTTCTGTACATTTCTTAAGATCTCACTATGCGCCTGTCTGTATTTTTAAGTGCCGGAGCACCTCTGTAAGCCTAGTGCCTAATAGGTTCATTGGCTTTCAGTGGAAGTGAAAGGGCTCTTCTGTTCAGATTGGATTGCAAGATTGGGGTCTTTGTAAAATAAAATTCCTGCTAGATGGATCAAGAGTGTCTGCATGTTACTCATATAGAGATTTGAATAATTTTTTTTTTTTAAGTGACAAAGAGGTTTATATTTCAGATCTAATGAAATAAGACTTACTTTAATTTTCTTTTCAACCTATCATGGGAACAAGAATTTCATCCACAGTTGCTGAATTTTTCAAAGTGAAGGAAAAAGGACATTACATAGGTAAGATTATTCAGTCTGGTGCTATTTGAATCTACTGAACTTCCTTCTGTTTGACAAAATGTAAAATTAATGTTTTTGGAATCTGGGGACTTCAATAACCTAAGAAAATTAAAAAATAAAGGGAGTTTTACTGAATTGAAATGAAATAGGTTGTTAGAAGAAAATCAGCCTCTGGTAAAGGGAAGGGAAGAAAAATGATAAAGAGAAATCACATTGACAGAAACCTCAAACATTATGGAAACAAGTAGGTCAAAAGAGTTGTTCAAAACAATATACCTTTGGAGTATATATTATCAAAAGCACCATTAATTCTTTAGGCAGAAAGACACCTGAGATCAAACAAATGCAAATTTATAGCTAACCATTAAACAGCTACTTGGATGATGGGAACAAAAGAAAATATATACAGTGCAGAAAATTAAATGAAGTGATTATTAGAATTAAGAGAAATCATACCAAAATAAATGTAAAATAAAATAAATGCACTTGATGTTTCAAAGCAAACTTAAGCCTTGAGAATAAAGTTCTATGGGGTAGACCTTCTGTAGAAATTTGATAACTAAATTTTAAGATCTGGGCAAGAGAATTAAAACCAATGTCAACCACCTGGACTGTAGAGAGGAAGTTCATTTTTTTAACTAATTTTGAGGGACTGTGGACTGCTGGAAAATGCAGCAAAATAGAGCTTATGCAGTAGAACACATCAGGCAGAGACAAACATCAAGTAGAACTACACATACATTATGAATGTGTCAAGATATAACAGAAAACCTTCACTTCCCTTCAGAGGTATCACTTTTAAAATAGAGGGGCCAGAAGATGTAGGCGAGAAAGGAGAAGGTTATACAAAAGGCCCAGGGATGATTTGCCCCGTGTGTCTGTTGTAAGATGCTGGAGATCCTCAGCTCAGATGAACTCAATGGGAGCTGAGTCTGGGTACCACCTTGTACTTGCAAGGCCAAAACAATGATATAAAAGGCCAGAGATAAATAGTTAAAGGCCATGCATGTATTTGTTAGCTTAATGCAGGCAAATCACTTAAATGGTAAAACCCTACTTGAAAGTGCAGCCTAATGTCTGTTCTGTAGTAAACTGAAGGAAATATGTCATCTAGGTAAGAGACCGACCTACTTAAGTACTTTTGGGAAGACTTTAAATATCAAAACCCTTTCCTACACAGTGTTAGGATTATGACATCAAGCATTCAATGGTCAGGAGTTCCCAATAGGTAAGGTGGTAAGCTCAGCCCTATTTTATTTCACTGTGGGGAAAATATTGCACAGATGGAGCAAGAGATAAGGTACTTTGCTAGAGCAACATGGTCATGTGGAATTGCATGTCCCTAAGGTCCTGGGCTGGCATCATCAGAGCCAGTTTGCAGCAAGGCTTGTATGCTAGTGAAGGGACTGCGCTTTTTACCATTCTGCATTATATACTATTCTAGCTCCCACACTGTCCCTCTGTGGCTGTGCTCTCCCTAGAGAAGTGAGGGAAGGGAGGGAAAAATGTATTAAAAAAAAAAAGTCACTGTCCCTCATATGACCCCTGCTGGACTCGTGGAAAATAAGCATCAAATGCTTAGCAATATGGGACTGCCCTTTCTAATGCTGTTCTTAAATTTGCTGCAGTTTTACCAAGGTATTTAGAGAAGTCCACAAAGAGTGGAAGAGTTATTTTTGGAGAGGGACACCTGGAGGGAACTCACTTGAGTAGCTGAAAATTTTTTATGGCTGTGCCAGCACACGTAATTCATACCTTTTTTTTTTCCCCTCTGAAGTTTTCAACGTTAGCAGCTTATGAATACTGTAGATTTCGTGGGCCATGGTACGCTAACTGAAGGATACATTCCAGCTCCCATTGACATTGCTAGAAGAGTCATCTCTGACTTTAAGGGAGCATGGCCTTAGCCAGCAGTGTGCAGTTGTGTACACCTCGGATGTAAGGGAATGTCCTACCCGCTTGTCAACAACATGATTTCTGAATAGCCAAGGGTGCAAATGGTGTACAGTATAGTAGATCACCTGGTGGAAGAAAGGCTTGCCCAGCGAACTGGGATGTGAAGCCTACTCTGGTAAGAGGAGTACATCAGTTATCTCAGTATATTTTGGATCGGACTCTGAGTGAGGTGTTGAACACCTTAAGCTATCAATGACCTCGGCAAAACTTAATGTTGCAACCAGCAGGATACTGCTTTAGTAGGACAAATAGAGATGCAGTACAAGACAGTTTATTCTGTAAAATATAAGTGGAATAAAAGCAGGCAGCAACTGCCAGTACAGGGTAGCCATTCTCTGTGGAATTGTTTCTTCCATTTAATAGGAATTTGCAGAGTGGCAACCCCCTCCTTCCAACAGTTTCCTTCTCCGTTTTTATAACTCTACAATATGAGGAATATATCTTAACATTAATATGACTGTGTTCCTTTTATTTATGAGAATAAACCCCCTTTCTTTCAGCTGAAGATCCATTGTTGCAAGAATAAACAAGAAAAGAGTGATCAATTTTAAACTGATAACCAGTGAAAATTTTCAGTGGGTAGAATATGTTATGTTGAGGTTATGTGGTGAGAGCAGATTAGGAGAAAGGCAGGACTTGTATTTATTGAGCTTTTCTAATGAAAAGTAAACTCACAAAGCCTTGTTTATTAGCTTTTTTTATTAACAACACATTGCCTACTGTGGTATGCACATATGCATATTGACAGTTAAATCTGAACTTGTTCTCCCCCGTGCATGAATGCGTACACATGTACTAATCACTGTACGTACAGAAACAGCTGAAAAGCCCAGAGAGAGTCTGGCTCCAGCAGCGCTTTTCCTGTTTACTTTGTTGTCTGTTGGATCCTGGTCTTATTAAGATGCAGCTATAATTTTGCAAAATTCTCAAGCAGGATTTGTCCAAGAAGTTGCTTTGCGTAAGTGCAGAGGGCAATGATATGCTTCAGTCAGGAAGAAAGAAGTACACATAAAAAGACAAACCCAAGCATATAATTGGGTTACATGAGGCTATTACAGAATAGTCTTTCTTAGAACAGATACCAGATTGGTAGATAGAGAATTCCACACTGAACTACTTCTGGTTCCTGGGTCTTACAAAGAGACAAGAAACATCACTTTCCTTCTCTGCTTCACAAGCGAATAAGATCCAAAGCAGAATCCTCTTTATGCTGTACCTTTTATTTACCACAGTCTAGTTGCCAACAACATGATTCAGCTGAGAATAATACATATGCATGAGGATGGGCTCATCACCCTTACCTGCTGGGAATTTGAAGAAAGTGAAAGGGAAAAAATTAAGCACCAGGAGGAAAGTCTTGAGTTTGGAACTCCAGATGATTTTGTACAGGATAGCAAAGCATCCTCTTGGGACATAAAAAGTACAGCTAGTGTGAAAAACTAGAAAATCTAGACCAAAATCTAAACCCATACTGGTGGGTCCATAGCCAAGAACAAAGGCTTACTGTGGACAAGATACTGCTAGATGTAGAAGGAAGAAGCCTATTGAGCTGTCGGAAACTCTTATATTCTCTAATGATCATGCTGCTGTCTGCTGAAGAAAGAACATGAACATTATCTTGCTAGAGATGTGTGCAGGAATTCCTCAGTTGCAACTCTGTGCAGTTCATCAGCTAAAGCCTCCCTTCCTACCATCCCCAAAGGCTGAAACACAGTTAGTTGAATGGGCTTTTACAAGAACAGGGCATAAAACACCCATCAGCAGGTATGCTACTGATACAATTCTAAGTGTTTTGCTTAAAAGTACATAACTGTGAATATTGAACTCCTTAGACAACTCCTCTAAGGAATAAGAAAGCTTCAAATTAATCTGTTCTAAATAACTTAAGATGTAAAGGATCTGTGCATGTTACCTTGGTACCTGTTCCTCTTCATGGTGTAGAAACAAGACAGGGTGCTTGTAGCCATACTAAAGGAGTGAAGCACTAGTCTGCAGTCTCTGAAGGCCTCCCAGGTGAATTTTATATTGGAAGAGCGTATGAAAATTTCTACTTCCCATGAGTCTTCACTTCTTAGCACAGGTGGAAACTTGTATAAATTTCACTTAAAACACTGACCTCAGTTTCAAGATAGCTTTTCCAAAGTGTTTCTCTAAGTAAAGAAAAATAGAAAGATCTGCCACTCTTGCCACAGGTAAAGAATCCTTTTTATTTCCTTACGTTGTAGGAGCTGCTGTAACTGGCACATGCCTAATCCTGTCTGTTAGGAAATGGGAAAAATGTGATCCTGCAAAAGGAAACGGATTTTTGTGCTTCTCCTCCTCTTTGGCACCTTCACATGCCAGAGGCTGGGGACATACTGTATCTCCCATACTGCCACTGCAGTCTCTCTAGGTCATATTTATCGTCATATGTTGTCAGCACTAAAAAATTCCTAAACATTTACTGTGAATATTAGACTTACTGTTTCTAAAGTAAAGTTTATAAATCGCATCACAAACTATCAGAAGAAGACATGAAAATGTATTTGTGGCTGTAAATTAGGCAACATATGTGTGTATCCATGTTATCTATTTACTGAAGGAAAAATCACCTCTCTTTCTTATCAAAACCAGTGCATCAGAGATCTCTTTCTCTCTCCAGTGATGACATGATATAAATACTCTCCTATCATATAAAAAGACATGTGCCTGCCTCTCTGTGTCCTTGTAATGTTTCATCACCTTTTTCATTTGCTTAAAATATGTAGTAGTTTCCAAATCACAAGAGAATTTTTGTATTATTTGGGATAGGCTAGGTAGAGTTAAGATTAGAAATTCCAATCTGTTGCTTTAATTATTTTCTCTTCTAACAGAAGCTTCAGCCTTCCAGCTACTTGTGAGACCGTAATGTGTGTGTACTCTCATGACTGACTGACTGCTGCTGGTTTTTGTTGCTGTTTTTAAGGTAGTTGAAGAAGCAATATATTTATGGCAAAACAGGTAAATGGTATGTCAGAGGCACATAAAACTGGCTTATACAAGCATTTGTAAAAGGCTTTTCTCCCAGTAACAAATAGCATCTATGTCTCTTACAGCAGAGTATTCCTTACTCTGAATATCTAAATAAAACCTATGATTGTGCAGAGGAAAGACTTTTGAATGCTACAGAGATCTGGACTCCTTTTTTCTCCTGAAGTGCAATGCTGTCTCAGTTGTCTACTGAAACAGTGCTTTCCTTTCTTTTTGCACTATTTCACAGTATAACTATAAAGGGTAGCGTAACAATAGTCTTGCATCATAACTGCTTAGTGTAATGTAATGCATAGGAAGTGTTGTCTATAAAAATACCATGAAACAAGAAGTCTAGATTTCAGCAAAAATAAAACTGGGATTTTTGTGGAAGGATTACTATCTCCTTTATTGTTGCTGGTGGCAGGTCAGAAGTTGACTATATTAATTCTCACTGGTGTGCGGTACTGACAAGTCTGCCAGATCCTGTTCCCTTACAGATTTAGGCAGCCAGAGCTGAAAAAGCAAAACTGTTTTATTTAACATGTCTTTAAAATGACATTTCCATTGTCCATGTGTTAGTGACTATGAAACAAATATCTTGATGTTTTTGATTAGTATCACATAAACAACCTTGATAAACAGAAAAAAATGCAATTTATGGAATAAGTCAGTAGAAAGCATATGCAACAGGCAGTTGCTGTTAGGAGTAGCAGGTGTTCTTGGTCACTGGTTTCTGGTATAAGCTGGTTTCATTTACACAGACATTTGTGGTAGGAATAGAACTGTGTCCATATTTCTACATGTCAAAAACTGTTGCTTGTGAAATATTATTATGTGAAACTCAAGTAACATATCCCCTTTGATTTTTGCCTTCTCAGTCCATCTGTTTTATCGTGTAAGAAGGTAATAGAGTTGTGTGTTGTCATTCCCCCCCCCCACTACATTGTGCTGTAAGACAGAATAAAATACTGTAAATGTGACTGTACCTAGTTTCTCTGAATTTTTATTGGCTTCTTCCAGGGCTAGGAGAAGGAACTGACACTCACAGGGAAACTAGCAATCTTCTGTTTTCCGTGTGGCAAGACTCTCATTGTCACAGTGGTTTTAGTTGTTGAATTTTTGAGCAGGAATGTTATTCCATCTATATCTGTCTCACAAACCTGGGAGCAAGTTTCGTCATTCCTAGACCTTGTACAAGTTAGTGTAATATTTAGCAAAGGTGTTTTAATATCTGTAGGTATTTTTCCTGTCCACTTGATCTAAGTAAAACAAAGATGTGCGTTATAGCCTCTTAGTGCTGTGCAGTCTTAGCATGAGGCCCTGGAAGGAAGGAAAGAGGGCAAAGGGGAAAAGAGCCAGTCAAAGATACATGATAAATTAATAAACCACTTGTCAGTGTCTCCAGAAGTTATTGCAAGGCTAACACCCCTGCCCATGTAATGATGTGCTCATGTATCTACTGATTCTTGTGACAGAGAGAATGGCAGAGCAATAGTGCACTGAAAATGAACACAGACAGAAGCCAGCACATTTAAAAGCAGCATTGAGCTGGTAGAGGGAGGAGGAACACTCAGGTGCTAAAGTCTGTATCCTTAAATGCAGCAGGAACTGACACTCTCTTTTTTCTCCTACATACATTCTACATAACAAATACTGTATCAAGCCTCCTTTTTCCTCCATTTGAACCCTAAATGAGGGTTTTCACTGGTCCACTGGATCCTTTGCTGAAGGTAGGAAACAGAGAAGCCCTAACACTGTCTCACTGTGAGGCAAGAAAACAGCTCTGTCAGTGTCTTGATTTCCTGTGGGTTGCATTCACTGAAGAGGGGGTGGAATGCATGTGATGTGTTTGAAATGCAAACATGGCACAACAGTGCCTTGGATTCCTAAGATGCCCACCTGGGACTGAAAAGTTTGGGAAGCTTTACTGGCATATCTGTCCTGTTGTGTGCTCCCAAGAGCCTGGCTCAGGCCTTCTCACACACCGAAGCAATCCATGAGGTGCCCTCTCCTTGGAATTGTTCCGATCAAAAGTCTGGCTTTGTATGTCCAAGGGAGGATGAGGAGTTTCTCATGTAATATTTTCATGTGATCCACACACAGTCATCTGATCTAAAGGAGCAGTTGTAAAAAACAGGGCTCGGAGGCTGGCCTAATGGTAATGACTGACAAGTTGGGAAGTGCAGAGTGACCCCAGGCTTAGGTCAATCCAGCGCAACAGCAATGTGCAAAAGGGGACAGCACAGTGAATAAAGTAACTTCTGTTTGTAACTTCAGCATTATGCACGTGGAGGAGAAGCAAGTGTTTTGCCAGGTGCTGAAGACCTGGGAAGGAATTTGCTGTAGGGATACCACAGTTAGTACTGTATGCAGAGCTGGAGCTGTATGGGCTGGCAGGAGACCAGCTTCAGGTACTTGGTGGCCAGAAGGTGGTCTGTGTTACCTATGTGTCAGTTTTTCCACTGTTTTTTGTCAACACCCCTAACTGAAACCCAATATTGATTTTCAGCAATATTGCCAGTCTGTAAAAGGAACACGATTCCAGAGCTGGTAGCCACTGGTTCAGCAAAAATAGTTCCCAGTTAGTCCCAAAATGTGGAATTCCCAGAGCTGGTTACTGCTGCCTGTGCATGTAATGCAGCCGATTTCTCTACCCTTGACATCACTTACAGTCCATGCCTGCTTTTGATTATTATCCCTTGTGAACAACATAGTCCTGTTGTTCATCAAGCTTCTATGTTTTCTATCTTATTTACCTGCTTCTTCTCATATGACCAGTGATCTGTTTGGTTTGGGTCTCCAAGGGCTGTGACTTAAAAGTGCTTGTGTGTCATTCAGTCAGTCCTCATTTGCTGAAAACACACTTCTCACACTTCTGTTTCTGCTGATAGAAATGTACATATATTTTATAGACAACAGTTGAGAACAATTAACCCTAGGTCATTTATGGGGCTTCATTTCTCTGGTTCTCTTTTTTAAGAAATATCTTCAGCAGAGATTATTTGATATTTTTGTTTTTATGTATTTTTCGTCTCAGTCTTACAGTCCCATGTTCCTCTTTCAAACACTCATTTAAACTTTAAATAAACAGTAACATGCAAGAGATAATGTACACACACAATGTACATTTCTATACTGCAGCTGTGCATACCTGGTAATCTTGATATTCAATTACAGTTAATAGATTTATTGTTGGAAACTGCAGCCAGGGAGTACTTCAGTGAATGGAATTCTCTTGCAACAGCTGCAAAGTGGAAAAAAAGAGAAGCTCCAATAAGAAATAATTGGGGTGACCTTGAGGATTATTCTCAAAAGTTGGTTAAATGTTAATCTTTTTTTTCTCCCACTTAGGCTGTCATGAAGTAGAGGAATACACTTAATAAATTTTAGAACATTCCACGGAGGACAACATGTACAAGCAGTTTACAAAATCACAGAATGGTAGAGGTTGGAAGGGATCGCTGGAGATCATCTAGTTCCTGCCCCACCCTGTGCCAAAGCAGGTTCACCTAGAGCAGGTTGCCCGGGATCACATCCAGGTGAGTTTTGGAAGTTTCCAGAGAAGACTCCACAACCTCTCTGGACAGCATTTTCCAGGGCTCTGTCACCCTCAAAGTGAAAAAGATTTTCCTTATGTTCAGACAGAACTTCCTGTGTTCCAGCTTGTCTGTTGCCCCTTGTCCTATCACTGGGCACTACTGAAAAGAGACTGGCTCCACCCTCTTGACACTCACTGTTTAGATATTTAGAAGCATTGATAAGATCCCCTCTCATTCTTCTCTTCTCCAAGCTAAAGAGGCCCAGGTTTCTCAGTCTTTCCTCCTAAGAGAGATGCTTCAGTCTCCTGATCATCTTTGTAGCCCTCTGCTGGACTCTCTCCAATAGTACCTCGTTTCTCTTGAACTGGGGAGCCCAGAACTGGACACAATACTCCAGATGTGGCCTCACTAGGGCAGAGTAGAACGGAAGGAGAACCTCCCTTGACCTCCTGGCCACCCTCTTCTTAATGCATCCCAGGATAACATTGGCTTTTTTGACCACAAGAGCACACTGCTGGCTCATGGTTAACTTGTCCACGAGGTCCTTCTCTGTGGAGCTGCTTTCCAGCAGGTCAACGTCTAACCTGTACTGGTGCATGGGGTTATTCTTCCCCTGGTGCAGGATCCTACATTTGCCCTTGTTGAACTTCATTAGCTCTCCACCCAACTCTAGCCTGTCCAGGTCTCGCTGAATGTACATCTAGTGTATCAGCCCCTCCTTCCAGTTTTGTTATGTTTTCTTACAGTCCTTCTTTCTGCTGCACTTCTGTGAGCATAGTTTGGTCTCAAGCAGAGAAAAAGTGATTTCACTAGCTCCTGTGGGCCAAATTCCAGCCTCAAGCTGACTTGTGAATATTTGCTGGAGCTCATCTGGTCTGAATCAGGGATGGCAGAAGCAGCAGCCTCCTCTTCCTGTTTCTGAGCAAAAGATGGATGAATGTGGTACCAGATGAAAGGCAGCAGTGAGTCTAATGGAATTAGTTTATGAGGAAAACTCCACCCAAATGAATTTTATTTGTGTTCCAGCTACAAATGAAATTCATTTATTTTGGACTTCCTGACATTCAAATGTGTCAAAACATTAGGGCCATGAAGATGGTCATTTTGGATTGATAACTGTTTTTAGTGACACACTCATTTAAATCAGCAGATTTCAAACAGATTTTGTATTGAAGTTTGAGACAGACTTGAACTCAATTTTCATGAAGAGAATTGTGTGTGAACTGATTTATATGGCTGGCCAGTAGGAAAGCCATTAATGTTTGAACATCTCTGCATGTTATCTGGGAAACTGAAAAAGCCATTAAGTGTTTGGAGAGACATTTAAGGGAAGAAAATAAAATAAAACAAAATGAAGGCTTTGGGAATTCGGTGATATGAGGGGAGAAGACTGGATAGATGTCTGAGGAGGAAGCTGCAGTAGAATGGGCTAATAATGATTAGAGAACAAGAGAATTAAAATGAATAAAGTTTAAACCAGGCAGAGAACCACAAACCATTCATCTTTAAAGCAGTTTCTTTACCTAGGTCATAGGGCGTAAGTGCTGGTTCTTTTTCCTGTATTACCAAGAGATGCATTCATTTAAATTTGGCCGAGATAAAGATGTGCCAATTAAATGAAAGCCTTGAGTCACCTGAAGAGTGTGAGGTTTGGTCTTACAGCTCTGTCATTTTTTCAGAGGAGAATCTTACACTCTGTTGCAAAGGCGAGGTGCCAGAACGATGGTGCTTCTTAGGGAAAACATTAGGACATTTGAATAGGTTATCTGTGAAAATGATAGCATAGTTTTTAAGGACAAGATGTAAAGCTAGATATATTGATTTGTGATTGTGCATGAAATGCAAACTGGACATTGGTATCACATAAAATTTCTACCATATATTGATTAACTTAACATTAAGATGAAAGAGAAACACAAGACGGACGGTTGGGGACACCTGTTCGTAAGCGGTGTTCATGTAATGGCTAGTTGCAAGAAATGAATATATCTTTATTTTGCTTATTCATGTTTGAACGTGTACGTAATGACAGCTTGTTTCATAGAAGAATACTGCTAAAAGCTGTGGTATTTTACCTGTGCACTTTAGGTTGCCATAAGGGGAAAAGCTAGAGCTCTAAGGGCAACTTAAAATACATTTTCCTTAGGGTATACTAATTATCCGGATTTGAGATGTATATAATTTATATAAGTACACATGTTCAAAGTGCTTTAACTATGCTCTTCATGGAAATTTGTATTTATAGCATGGAATTAGTAGATAAAGTCTTGAATACCATATTCACATTTTTCACCTTGATTTTAAGGAAGGCTTCTCTTAAAACATAATACAACTTATAAACTCATTGTAGCAACTTTACTTAATCTCCATAACATATATAAATACTTTTACATGTAGGGATTTTTTAAATATTGGAATGTTATGATACATTACATTCAGCTATCTAGGTCAAGTCATATTAGTTATTTATATTTAATAGGTTTAAAAAGAGTTTGAGCATTTGGTGCGTACATTTTTCCCCAGGTAACAAGCAGAATGGCTATGCAGATACCTGATGGGTCTCTTGGTTGTCATGACACTCAGTACAAAGGAGCAGAGCTATCCCAGCCCCATGCTGGGGGAATTAAAAATGAAAATGAGAAAGATTAGGTAATGTAATGTTGGTTTTTCTTATGACTTCTACTTCCTCTGAGAAAAACAAATGCAATATTTTAAATGAGAAAAAATGTATCTCGGATACTCTTGGTATTTAGAGATGTCAGCATTTTGTATGACAACTTATTTCTATCTTGACAGTGTTTCTGTTTATTAACCATCATTAGAGGTTTATAGTAGGAGATGATGCTCCAGGTGATATGTGCATACTGCCTATGGTGATACTCCTTAGAAACTAGCCAAATTTAACTTGGATATGTAAATAAGATTACTTCAGTACGCTGTGGGGTATTGCTCTCTGTTTGTCTGACCCCCTTCTGTGACTTCTTTCACCCCAACATAACTGTCCAAAGCATCTCCAGGATCTGCTTCTTCCCTCCAGCCAATGCTGTGTGGCATGTGCATTGCACAGGGGACTCCAGATGCTCCTGACCTGCCTGCCGCTTGGCCATGGGTGCAGCTCAAACCAGGCACCACACTCTGCACACTGTTATTTTCCCTTATTTATAAAGTGCAGTGTAACAAACCTCGGCTGATACTAATTTTTAGTCACCTTTCAAGAGGCACTCATGGGCTATTGTTCAGGGAAAGAGAGTGGTGGGCTTATATACCCAGAGGTCTGGGGTGGGGGGAAATGGAGATCTGGCTGTTTGCACACACTCTGTAGAAGCTGTTGTCACCATAGAAGCCTTTTTTTTTTTTTTTAATTTGCAACCAGTTGACAAAGAATAAGTACAACCTAAGCATAGATGCCATGCTGGAAGCCTCCCAGCTGGCAGTCAGATGCCAGTCCAGAAGGACCTCCCATCTTCCATAAGTTCTCTGTTGTATCTGCTCGCCTCGGACTTGGACTAATTTTTTGGATACCTGCTGTTCAAAATAGCAGTTCTCACATTTGTGTAAGAACTGGATTGCTATCTTGATGTTGGATCATAGAGCATACAGAGAAGAAATGGGCTAGGCCGGGATCAAACTTCTTGACGTCTTCATATACCTGAGAGCCACTTGCACCTTCCCTCCTCTGTGCCCACCAGCTCTTCCCTGCTTGGGATAGTCAACTGCAGAAGGGAAACAGAGTAAGCAGAGAACAATCTATCCAGGCTGGGCTGCAGAAAAATGACAATTTATATTCATTAAATATATCTAATAATTTTCTAAAAAAAAAAAAAAGTAAGAAATATCTCAGGTCAGGAAATATGAACCTTATTATTGATCAAGCATTTGAAAAGGGATATTTCTCAATAAAGGAAACCGTATTTTCTACTCACACATTTTCTCTGTGTTTCCATTAAGCAATTTAATAGGTCTGAATCTTACTTTGTGTTGTATTTCCTCTTTATTACTTTATATTACATCTCAGTGTTCATAGATTGAATGATATAATGCCTAGCTAGGAAGAAAATATGCTTTCTGTTCAAACAGGTATAATAATTTCAGAACAACTTCACTCTTTTTATTGGGGAAAAAGTTATTAAAAAGCCCCTAAGATGTGTTTGTTTTCTTTTTGATCAAAGACTTCAGTACTCAGGTTTTTCCTTTTCATATTCATTAGGAAATATAAAGGCGCCCTGTCTGTTTTGTAAGGGCCCTGTGTTGCACTGTTCAAGTCAATGCGAAATTTGCCTCTAACTTTGATAGGAATGTGACCAGATCCTGTGCTTATAGCAGAAAGCGATATTCATCGTGGTGTAATGGAAAAGACGTGCGGGCGTTTCAAATACTTGACAGTCATTCTTGCTTGATTTTGCTAACCAGCCAAAATGAAGGTAGCAGTGCTTTCTCCAGGGCAGTAAGAAAATCAGTGCTTGAGAACATAGTATTTCTGAACGAAACAAATTTTCAGGTGTCTTTTTCTCTTACCACATCTTTTTCTTGCAGAGGTACTGCTTTGGTAATGTCCATTTAAAAAAAAAGATGCATATGCTCTGAAAAAATGTTCTTTAAGCCAGATTACAGCAAATAAAACATCAAAGGAAAACTTCTATTCCTTAAGAATCTTCTCTGCTGGGTTGTGTAGTGCACAGCAGTGGCACATGGGTGTTAATGTGTCTTGCTTTTGCCATTCTGCAGCAACAACTGTGTGTATGTTTCCTTAGACATCATGGATAGTTCGATCATACACATCATCAAGTCAGTGGAGGACAAACCTTAAAGATAATGAAAATGAGCTTCCACTGAATTCTTTGGGATTTGGCCTGGCACAAACCATAAACAGTGATGGAAGATTTGTTTCTGGGGGATGTCCTTTCATAAGAAATGGAGGCTTTGAAGATCAGGGCTACTTCATGCTTCAAATTAACAAACTCTGTCTATACTTACTTCTTTGAAAGTACAATACAAAACTTGGCCTTTCAATCAAAATGCTTTTCTCTATTTAAAATCAAGGCTTTTTCATGTTAAAAAAAATCTTGGACATCTTAGTAACAGGCAGAACCCAGCAGACCTTTACCTGCTGGTGCCTACCAGTGACAAACAAGAACCCTGCAAATATCCAACGTGCGGATATAGGGATCCAAAGAAAGCTGTAGCACATAAACTAATTCTCAGTCTTCTGTAGTATCTTCAGAAAAAAAATGACTACAATAGCTTTGAAGGTTATAAATACAGCTTAAGTATTTGAAGGAAAGGTTGTCTGTGCTGGCACACAGTGAAAGGAGGCAAGTGGTGAATATTTAGCAGATAATTCAACTGCAATTTTGCTGTAGATTTAAACAGGAACCAAATTTGCAGCTTGAAAACTAAGTTTATATGACTAATGAAGAGGGTGTCATCTTAGAAAACAAAGCCCTTACCAAAAAATACAGTGCCCTGTTAAAAGTACTCATTAGTAGTTTGAAAACCTGGGCATATCCCCACTTCCAGAAACAAGTTCCTGCACTGAAGGAGATGCTCAATAATGTAATGATGGCTACTCAAATTTTTGGGTTTTCATGCTAACCACATCTTTTATGAGGTTAATACTTTCTATTTCTGTAGGAGGATGAGATGATAGAAGACATTGTTCCAGCAAAAAATCTGGAACTAGTCCTAATAGAAAAATAAATAAAATAGAAATATGGTTAAGATTGAGAAGGAAGTTCATGCTTTTTCTGACTTCTTTTCCATGAAGAATTCAAGAAATGTAGCATTTGCTTATCTTTGGATGGATGATGAAACCCACTTCTGTTCAGGAACGCAGCTAATCCTGTACTGGAGTCCTGTTAAGAGTTCATGAGATATCATTGCTCGATTTGAATAAAAACCATTAAGCTACATTTAACATTACCCTCAGCCAAATTTAATATTTAATTTAAAGTATTTATTGAATAACATCCCAATCTACTTCTAATTGGAAGAGGCTTTTCCCATTCATTGTGCACCATCACAAACTGGAAAATTGTGAAATAGATAGTTCTTGAGCTATGAAGTCAGTTGTTAAAACCCAGTCTCTAGTAGCCACTCTGCTTTCCACAGAAAGAAGGTAGATCTCACAGGTGACCTGAGTTTTCTCTTGGTTTCTCCCTTGAGTGTGTGTGCTTTTGCATGTGGTCGCAACAAAATTCATAATTTATTTCACAGTAGCTGAAGATTTGCTTCTTCGAGCTTTTGAAGTGTTGCTGGGATCATTTGTACTCTAGAGAGGTTGTAGGATGTGTACTGAGGCTTTTCATTTTCAGAAGACAGTTTTGTGACAAAAGCACTTGGGTGGCCAGGCAGCACCCTGCCCCTCTGCCCACCTCTCCCACAGACAACTGCTGCAACCTTGGACTCGTAATTTAGCTCTGCTAGTGTCAGTGTCCCATCCTTGAGACAGTAGCAGCATTATTCTGCTGTTCCCTTCCAGATAAATTCATTGGTGGCCCCAAGATACTCCAGCTCTAGAGGAGCTGGAGCCTCAGCTGGGTATGGTTTTTGGCCAGGGCACCCAGGTGCTGTGCTGGGCAGCCCAGTGCCTGCCTGGGACTGCTCTCATAAGGCAATTTGGACTTGGCCACCTGGCATAGAGAGAGTTTAACAATGAAGATGTGAGAGAGAATAGTCCCTAAGATAGTTTATTTAGGAATTAAGGCAGAGCCCAGCAAGGCAGAGCCAGAGGGTTTTCCTGGTCCTAGGAAGAGTGCGAATGTGGCCAGAAGTCATTTGAATTGTGGAAAATAATCCACACATAACCTAGAGAAACACATTTGTTCAGGTTCTTATAGTTTAGGAGCAAAATGATTCCATTTATTACAAAGTGAAACTCATGGGTACCAGGAGTTGTCCAATACTTTTGCTCCTTTCTTGTTGCTGGAAGAGGGGTAGTTTTGGTCAGCAGATGGCTGAGAAAATGCACTACTTGGGGCTGCCACCATGTTCTGCCACAGTGCCACGTCCCACATGGGTCTGTTGAGAGCAGAGGCATTGCAATGTCCCCATCCAGGTGCCACCCAGCAGCCCATGGCTGCCAGGGGCCACTGAGTGGGATACAAAGAGAAAGGAAATTTGGAAACTTGATGCATACAAATACCTTTCTGACGGCTTAGTCCCAGTAATTGATATTGCAAAACTTCTGGGAGGTCCCAGAGCACAGATTAGGCACAAGTACCTGCTTCCTTGTGAGCTGCTTCGCTTTGCTGGTAATGGTCTGTGCCAGCAGGTTGGTGTTTTAGTGGCAGTTAAAGCTTGGTTGTGGAAATTCATTTAATTTCCTTGTGAGGAAAGGAAAAAGCATGAACATGCAGTAGGTCATGCGAGAAACCTTCCCCCATTAGGGAAAGAACCACATGCTGCGTCATGTGTACAACGACATTTCTCTTTATTGTTTCCCACAATTCAATACAAGTATTTTTGAAGAGCATGCTACAAAGGGGCAAATGTGAGCTGAAACAGTTTAAGAATGCGTACAAACACAGTAGGAAAATCACTTGATTATTCAGAGGAATAGAAATAACCACACCAACCAAAATCCCATCATCCATAGTGGGATAAAAATACACCTTAAGCTCTACTTTCCCAGTTAATAAGATGACAATGACATTACAGGACAGCCTTGTCACAGATAAACTGATAAGTAAATGACAATCCATACTGGTAAATGAATATTCTTGACACGACATGATTTCGATACAATCCTAGTAAAATCCAAGTAGATAGACAAGGAAGCTGAAGCACAGAATGTTGAGTGATGTACTCAAGGTCATTGAGGAAACATTGTCAAAACTGGCAGTCAAATTTAGGAAGACAAGTCCTTCCTAATCATTTCAAACTACTAAGCCATCTCCTCACAGCTAAGAAGCTATGGGTTTCCTTGCAACTAGTTATAATGGATTTGAAGATTTTGGTTTTAAAAAACAATGCCAAGACCAGATGGCTTGAGGCAATTCCTTGTGTTTAGTTATCAGGTAATTTAACCCTTTCTAATGCCTTCTTTCTGAAGCTCAGTTCAATTTGTAAGCAAAAAGTGCCTTTCCAAATAGAAAATTTCTGTGTCTTATTTCGAAAATGAGCATACAAGGTGTCAATGTTTCTGAATTAAAACATTTCACTCAAAAAGTGGTGAGAAGTGTTTTGACATTTTTGACATTTCTCCTTTTTTTTTTTTTCTTTTTTTTTTCTGTCTAAAACAGCCTGTAAGAGTTGATTTGACTTGGCAAATATTCTCACCCCTTAGAAAATATTTTTTTTCCAGATTTACTGTTCAGCGATACTATTTCCCCCAGATCTATGGCTCAGCCTCATTTAGCATCATTAACACACAAGTTAACCACAAGCTAACCATTGTGCTTTCATTAAATATGTCTTTCTTAAAGCCTTAGATCCTTGGAGCAAGTGTCTATGCAAGAGGCCCTGTTTTCATTAACAAAAGCAATATTAATTTCTATGTCTTAATGCTGTAGGAGCAACTTAAGAATAGAATGTAAGTACATTTAGACCTATAGGCTCTAAAAACCAGAAGTCAAGCACCCCATGCCATGACTATTTGAAGGTCTTACCATTTTTAGCTAGAAAATTAAGTTCTGAAAGCCATGAACAAGTTTTGTGAAGCTAGGCTTTGCCATCATGCAATTAAATAGCTGAGATGGACTTCATCTGAGGCATGAACTTAGCAAAAAAATGAGGGGCGATGCAACACTCATCAAAGGGAATGGACATTTTCACTGTTTCAGTGGACTCTGGATCAGGACCCTGAAGGTGTTTATGTGTAAGTTTAAATTATGCATAACAGAGGTCCTAATAAGTTTCTCTGTAAGAGGTTTTTAACTAGCTCCACAGGAATGTGAAGGTCCCTTTGTATGGTGCCTTTGTACCAGCAAGTATCTCCCAAAGAGCCCATCACACCCTGGGTGTTCAGTCCTGCAAGCAGTTGTCATCAGATACACAAGGTGTGAGAGAGAGTATACCTGATTCATGAAATTATTACTGACAGCTATTAATATTAGTATGTTCTGTGTGGTCTCTATTGTGTCTTCTAGAAATAATGTTCATGGTTGCTTTAGTAACCTATACTGTGTAATACACCTTTCCAAGAGAGTCTATAAGTATGAGCACAAACACACACGTGTGCACCCTCACCCCCACTTTTCTCATATACATATGTGAGCACTACTATTGTTATTATTTTATGGTGGTTTCTTATGTGCTCCCCCAGGCACACTAGCTTATTAAATTGATTTCTGTAGTCCTAAGTTCTTAATTTTATGATCTTTGGCCCTTATTCAAAAATATACTTAAGGAAAATCTTAAGTAAAGTTTCTGTAGAAGTATACTGAATGAGTGTAATTTTAGGTGAAAGAAATAAAGGTTGGAAAAAAGAGACTTATAATTTTGTGTCCCTGTGACTTATAAAAAACTCAATTGTGTATACAAATAACCTTATTTTTTTAGAGACACCACAGCAGTATAGGCTAGAGCTGCCTGGATGCTGCAGTGTAAGTTCTTGGAAAAAATATGCTTATACTCAGCTTGCATTTGACAATGTCTGTGTGCCTCTTCAACTATTTGTGGCTTGTCAATGACATTGGGTTTGTTACTGTCTGGTTTTGGGCGTAATGTGTAATACAATACTAATGTAAACAGTTGTTACTCATTATTATCTACTTGTACCTCTTTTTTCTCATTATATTTTACCATCTAATCAAGGAGGAGAAATGTCTGAATATTGATCTAAGGCAAGGATCACCCAGTCTAAATTACAAATGTCAAATATTCAAAGTAAATGATCCAAGCAAACTACCTCCTGTTTGTCCAAGCTTTTTGCAACTTATGAAGAATGAAGACATCAGCACAAATAAGAGTTGGTTCATAATCAAAGAAATATGCTTAATGTGTCAGAAGCTCTATTTGTAATGAGAATCATAGAATATCTTGAGTTGGAAAGGACCCATCAAGATAATTGAGTCCAACTCCCTGCTCCTTGCAGCACTACCAAAAACTAGCTCATGTGGTCTGTTCTGCAGGAGACATTATTTTTGTGATTATTAAAAGATATGTAGCTGTAGACCATGTTATTTAACTAGAAGGCCCTGGCTCAAATCTTCTCCATGCCTCAGAGAGACTAGATCAAGCTGTGAGCTCTGAAGTAAGAGAAAATCTCTGTGAACATCATGAACAGCAAATTTAGCCCCAGGAAAGCTCACATCCTTCACAGGCAGGATCCATCTCCAGTTAGTAACAAACTGCTGAGATCCCTCCTGTGCTGTCTTCCCATCCCTTGGGTGGGAAATGCCCAGAGCAGCAGCCTGCATTACCAGGTGTCAATTATTTGGAATTCCCCTTGCCGTGGTGCCTGGGCAGTGACTGAGTGAGTGGAGAGCACTTTGCCACCAAAATCATCTGCTACTGAGTGACTGGAGCACTCTTGTGGGTCACAAGAGACGTGGAAGTTTAACGCAGAATTTAAATGTTTCCTTCATCCTGGACCAGTATCCCAACTCCAGTGATATTACTGCAGCAGGCAAAACTGTTGCCTGTTACAGCTTGGAAGGGAATGATGGGGGTGGTGAGAGAGCAGAAGCATGAAGGCTAGGAATCCTTATCTGATATAGATGTTTCCCTCAGGCTTTAGTGGCCTTAGACTGAAAAGTCAGTGGTTTTTATTAAACACCCTTCCTTCCAGCTTTTCCTTTCAGTTAGTTTCGATAACACTGTGAGCCAGATGGCTGCTGAGAATCCCATTTGAAGCAGCCAGCTCTTTTCCACACTTTTAATGGTAAAATTAGGTATGAGCTGCAGATTTTTTCTCGCAAAGCAAATGTCTATGCAAGAATATAAGAGCAGCGGTACTGGGTTAGATTGCAGGTCCACATAGCTCCATAGTCAGGTTCAAAACAAACAGAAAGAGGTTAGTAGACTTACTGGGAACCCAAATTTTACATGAGTTTCAGAGGAGGCTGAGTAAGTACTCAGAAGAGAAATCCATTGGAGTTACCAGACTGACAAACCACATCAAGCTGAAGTTCCCTGATCCAAAAACAGTTGGAAGAGCTTGAGAGGAAGTATCACATGTACCTGCCCCACTCTTACTCACCTTTAAAGATCTACTTGTGGCCAAGCACCCATACTGGGGGATTTGCTCTCCCAGCCTCCAGCAATGTGCAGCTTGGTTCTTGACCTGGGGTGATGGTGTGACACGTGGTACTGGAGTAGTGGCAGCTCTGCATGGATGTAACCTTATGATCTAAATGCAACCAGTGCAAGTGCAGCCTTGCATTAAAAGGGCAGAAGAAGTTAAGCTACAAGCAAAAATTTGATATCGGTAACTCACAAGATGAACTGGTCTTTGTTTCTGCATCTCCTGAAAGCAGTGGAACTTGAAAAGACTTGATCGCATCTTATTTTGAGGCTCCTAATACAAATGATGTGTTCACATGAACTAAGGAAGTAAATATTAAATATGTGTGGCTTGTATTAATATTGCCTGTGGTTCTGCTTCATCTCTGCCATTACTAATTTTCTCAGCTAAGGTATTTCTGTTCAAGATCATTCATTCTTGTAAGAGAGGTTGTCTAAATGAGGACAAGTCTTGATATACTGGCACACAGTTGTAGCCACATTAGTTTTGTACTAGCCTCAGCCAACTGAGTGGTATTTAGCTTACCTTTATAAATGAGGCAAATTATAATGTAAATTGGCACAATTAAAATACAGAAATATGTGTAGGTAAATCAGGTTCAGGCATGCAAATTGAATGTTGAGCTCTGTCATGGGCTTTCAGTGTCATTTGAGGATTTGGTTTCATGTTTGTAAGACTGGAATGCATTTCTTGCATCCATTTTGATTGTAAATTCCTTGAGATTTTATCCAGTGCCAGGCACATTTACAGTTTTCCTCAGAAGCTTTTTGCAGCAGTACAAATAAATAAATCTCATTCTTCAGGAGTGCCCAAATCCTCCTGAAATAAGCAATTATCTTTTTTTTTGTCAGAAACTAGAAGGGGTTCTTGAATTTTTTTGTCTTGCAGCAGAAGCCTCCAACTCTATAATCTTCCAGACTCAGTGGTGCTATGGCACTTTTTCCCTGCCCTTGTCACTCAGTATTGAAAACAAGCACTATGTCCTTAAGACATTTCTTCATTGGCCTTGTTTTCTGGGGATAGCCTTGGGGACCAGGGTTGGATAGGATACAATGTCTTTTTAGCATGGGAGATTTTCAGAGCAGCTTTCACAATGTCATAAAATTTCTGTGTTTTTTCTGATTTTCTTGCTTTTACTTCTTTATTAGAATGAAACTCAAGAGTGCAAAAACCTATCTGTGACTGCCCTGGTAGAACACAGGAACTGATACGTGTAGTGTGAAGAGATGGGGCAAAGTGTCTTGTTTGCTGTGGCAGAAGAGTTCTGAGATATTAAAACACATCTTGATTTTGTAGAAGTGCACCAAAAAAAAGTCTGCTTAGCTAGGCTGGAATTTGTCTCAGTCCAGCACTCGGTGAGCGTGCTTTGAATAAAGTGCAGCATGCACATGAATCCTGAGAGCTGCTTTCCATTAGTTTCCACTTCCAGAGATCTGTGATCTGCCAGAAATGTACGGCCTGCAAAGCATTAGATACCAGTCATGATTTCCACCTTCACTAATTACAGTTTGAGAACCTCTATATCCATGAGAGACTGACTCTTCCTCACCAAGACAGATCAGATTTCATTTTTTCCCTGGTTGCTGTAGACCCAGGCCTACACAAGCCAGGGACTAGGATTTTTGGTCAGAAGAGCAGCAGTGGGGCTTACTGCAGGTGTAAATATGGACAACCAACTTCTGATTACCTGTGTAAAAATTATTTGAGTTGTGGATTGACCACTTCCACCTGCCACATCATTTTCTTTATGTTTACTGCCTCATTCTTCGTATCAACTTTTTCAAAGTTAAGTATATTTAGTCTGTTCTTAAAGCCTAGTTTACATCTGTTATTACCCATTTTCTTGCTTTATCTGGGTTATTCTATCTCCAGCCACCTCCATTGCCCTGGCTCATGGATAATTCATTATATAAAAAATAACGAAAAAGCACAATGTGTAATCAATACAAGATTATAAGAGCATACAAAATGAACATTAGGTTGGTCCGTAGAAATGTAATGCTTGTGCTGTTACAGCAGTTAAAATTGAATTTATCTAGTAATGTGTCTTAAACTATAAGGTTTTAGCTGCGGGGTATGTGTTGCAGAGCTACCACCTCTACTAGATGAAACAAAGGGCTGAAAATAGGCAGACTCAAGCCAGTTCTTTGCTCTGTAATGAGCCAGGCAGAACGCAGAACATGGAAGAGATGTACATATGCACAAGTACATGCTTATGCTGAAGGGCTTCTGTTTTTTTGAACATTATATCTGGACAGTGGCACCTTTGTGTCGTGCCACAGGCTTCCGTGACATGGGTCCGCAAAAGCAGTACATCATCTGTATATATAAAACTTGTGCTTATTCAGGGAGTATTTTTGCTAACATGATCTTACCATCTCTGCAGTGGAGACAATCCATCAAATTACCCCACTGTGGGGGAGTTTAGGATCCTTGATTAAGTGATGTTCTCAAAGCATGGAGAGGTGCTGGGCTGCCCAAGCTCCGGGACTGTGGTCCCTCCTGCCTATTTCTTATATCCTTACACTTGGTAGTCTGCCTCTGCCCATCTGTTGTCTCCTGAATGGAGACATCTAAGGAAGGCCTTGTCTCTTCCTGTGCAGTGCCTAGCACAGGAGTTTCTTGTTCAACATTGCTGTTCTTGTGGCAGTGACTACTGGTAGCAGTAACTATATGATAGTACAAGTTTAGAAACAACAGGATAAAAATATTACCTCTCCTCTTGCCCTCACTTTTCTCCTCTGTAAACCTGAGCTACAGCTGCAGTTAGATGAATGAGTTGTCTTCCTTTAGTGTTTGATTTTTTGGTCGTACTTTCCTGCCTAAAAGATAAGACATTTTTTGTTAAGTGGAAGTACTGTCAAACTTCAGAACATGTGCTAATTCTGAATAGTTTGGTCTCTTGTTTGTAATTCCCTGCATTTCAGATCTCAATTAACTGTCTTTCAGAGCCAGCATTGTTAATTCACACCAAGATATTGCTTCTCTTATTTCTTCACTGATTAGCTAATGTAGCTTAATTTCAGTGAGGGGTATGCATATTAAATGGCTTGCTGCAATCAAAATGCTTTTTAGTTTTGAAGTTTCTTTAATGCTGTTACAAATGTATTCTTTGTGGTAACACGTATTTATACGATTGAGAATCCCTTTGTGTAGATCATTCCATTTGTGCAAATTACAAAAATATAAGTATAAATAAATTAAGGAACACTGTCTTTCCTCATGAGTTGTGAAAGCCAGAAAATTTACTTGTTACAGCCATAAAAAGATAATTCTCTGAAGAACTGGATGGCTTGGGAGATGGATAATGGAGTACACAGGATTTCGCAACCAGGACATCTGCACAAGTACAACCCAGAGGGCTAGTCCAGCAAATATTGGTATCTCTCCCACAGCAATCTGTGTAAAGGAACAAGATATCAGTATGTGCAAGATATGAAATATAAAATAGTTTGGAAAAACAGTATAACCATCTGCCATAAATAAAAAAAAACAAAACCAAACCACCACAATGGCAGCATTTTTGAAAGATTGCCTTTTTGGCTCAGGCTAGAAATAACTTTTTCATATCTGCTTTCTCTTACACTGATGCTTTATATATGAGCTATGGTTACACTGGCACAGTGCTGCAGGCAGAACGTGACTGTAAGAGTCATGACCATTTTCATGCCCAAAAGGGTTGGTTAAATCAGTGGTATTGTAGCCATAGGAACAGCTGCTTCTTGGGTGCAAATCTGGATGTACAAACACCTCTTTCCCTGGGCATATCTATGGGAGAAGGATGCAGGGAGTCTCTGCCACAGGACAAGGTCACAGCCACAGGGCTGTACATCCTCCCTTTCCCAAGTCTTAAAAATCCCCGTCTCTGGACACCAAAATGATCTAGAGAGCAATACACAGTATCTATGTCCGCATGCCTTGCTTTCAGTCAGAGTCTGACTCCATAGGTCTTGTCCATTTTTCCCTTGGGCCCATCCTTCAGTGTCTGTTCGGGCTAAATCTGCTGTTTCTTTGTTGTTTTCTGTCTCCTCCTCCTTGGACTACTTTTCTGGCTCTCTCATATCTGTACCATCCTTCAGGAAAATAAGAGCAGAATACTCCAGCTTATATGCTTTGGTTGGTGACATAAGAAAATTAAAACCTGCTGTTTCTTTCACCTACTTTAAAGGAATTAATTAGTTTCTTGCAAGGATCTTCAATCCAATACAGAATGTTGATTTGGTTTTTTGGAGGTTTGGTTTTTTTTGAGGGTGGGGAGAATTTTGTGCTTTGATGTTTAAATCTGGTGTTTCTCTGAGCAGATTGGTCAGTACTTCAGTCTGATAAACTGTTCAATGCCACTGCAATCTTTCTGGCTGGCTCTGTCGATAGTGGATTGGCTCTAACAATCCTTTAATAAACTATTTTCTGAGCAGTTTTACGTTAGAATGGGGTGCACACTTAGAGTTGTGGCTCTTAAACAAGCCTGTGGGTTCTTAATCACACTTAAGCCACTACTCTCATTCATCTAGTGATGAATTTGTCCTTTTCCTTCCATTAACCTCTATTCTCTGAATATCTGGAAGTTCCTTTGGCATTATTGTTATATCTATTTACAAGTTAACATTTGGCTTTATGCATTCTTACGTGCGTAAGAGTAAAATATCACCAGTTAGTCCCTAATGTGATGTGTTAGGGACTTGCATGTTTTCCTTTGCATTGTGAAGTAGGATAAATTTAGGTCAGCTATGCATCTTCTGAGATAGTTTTTTTATTTTCAAAGCATACCGGAGGATCAAATCCACAATGTGTGTCTGTGTCTTCCATTATTATGGTGATAATCCTTGAAAGTGTCCTTGATCATTTGGCTGTTTTAGAAAGTTGGTCGATAGAAAGTTCATTGGTAAGTATCTGCAGTCTGTAGCCTCGTCTCCAGTATTTTGGGATGCAAGTTAAGTAGTTGCCACTAGATGACAGTATAATCTACTGATACGGTACTTAAATCAGTATTTCAATACATTATAATATTGAACTTGCTCTTTGCACTAGCAGTTTGTTAGACTTATTTTGCTAGGTGAGCAAAATAAGCCCAATGGACTTCAGGAAAAAATAAAATAATCGGCTTTACATGTTCCAACCTTAAAACCTGTTACCTGGAAGGGCAAAAATATTGTCCACAAGTCCTGGGCAAGTGCTAGAGGAAAAAACTTGCAGGAAATAAAGAATCCTAATTACTTAGATGTAACTTATCTCTGAATCTTTCCCTGAGCTCCTGAAAATGCTGCCTGGCATCTCTAGTAGTTATTTGCACTGTAAGTTGTCCTTCCGACTTGATGGGGCTTTTCTCAGGTATTAGTGTCTGCAGGAGAGGAGGAAGTGATGAATCAGATCCCTTTTTACTAACTGCATTGCACTTAAGCATCACACTGTTTTTAACCTAACCTGAGTCATGTTCTCCCTTGTGCTTATTTCATGACTTATTTCTCAAAGAGCTAAAGAAAAAGTGTTTAGTGTGAACTTTGGGCTTCTTGGATAAACAAAAGCAATGATGTTCCTTTTATTCATCCTGCTCCTTCCTCTGCAAAAATATTGAACAACTTTAATTAAAAAAAGGTAGTTACAGAAGACTTTTTTCACCCTTTTAATAGTTATGTTTACTTTTCTCAATTGCAGCTTTGAAATTGCATTGTTTTATCCAAAACATATTGAGAAGAGACTTAGTGCAATGAATAGAAGGGTGCTTGAATGGCAGAAGCAGCCTTGCTGTTGCAGCTCTGGGTGGGACAGTCACCTGTGGGTTAGTTTACCTTCTGCAACACTGCTTTTGTAGAAAACATTATTTCAAAGACCAAAGGCATTTAGGACGTAAATGTTTTCAGTCTGACAGTCATGTGAATTTCTTTTTCGTTGTACTATTGAAGTTGCAGCTCTGAAAATATCCATGCTACAAATGTATGTAATTAGAGCTATGGGAAATAATCAATACATGGTCATAAAGCTGTGTGGAAAGGGAAAAATGAATACACTGGGCAAGACTAAGCTGTGATAAGAGGGGTTTGCTGACTCTGTTATTATAGGCTGTTTGCTTTCTTCTGGGGACCTATACTTGACTGAACTGAGAGACCCTTCAAATAAATCACTTGAAATAAAAGTGATCAGAATGGGCACACAGCAGTGTTTCAGAGTCTGTGTCAGAGAAGATGCAACGGTGATTTTTTTTTACCTCTTTTCAATGAGGAAATGCATTCCTGCTAATTCTGTCTTCAAGAAGAAGCTGCTAACGTGGACAGCGACTGTAGCCTGTGTTCTGTGATTTGTCCGCATGTTGATTTCAAACCAGGTTCAGCAGGAGGGATTTGAAAATGTCTGGTGGCAGTGGAGGTCAGGGGGAGGAAGTGCTCTGTACATACTTATGCTTAAAATCAAGTTACTGTTACTGAAAGAACTTTGAACATGTATGAGACTGAGGGGAACTGAAATGCAAGTATTTGCATTTAAAAAACTTTCTTTCAGAATGCGAAAAAAGAAAGGTCTGTATTTCTTCTCTTTGGGTAATTCCTGGGCTTTCTTGTCAGCTTCTGTTGAGATGCCACAAGCAGTTCTGCATGCAGTGTCAGTAAGTGGCTGAAACAGGGCAAAGATAATTTCTGTAGCATCATATGCACCGAATCTGCCTCACCCTGGGTGGTTAAACAATACTTAGAAGAATATTTTTCTTTTCAAAATTCTAGCATAAAATTCTGGCTTAAAACATACAGTGACTACAGCAAAAGGAAAACATTTTTAAGCCCAAAGGCCACACACAGCAGTGGTAGGAAGGGGTGGGCCTTGGTCTCTGAAGGTCTACTTGTCGTAGTGCTGGGTGTGCTGGGCTTTTCTTCTGTGTGAACTAGAGTAAAATACGGTCGCTCAGGCAGAAGAAGAGAGATGTTAACTGCCATAGAAGAGGGGCCTGAGCATGGCTTGTGCTTTCTGGAATGCTACAGTACCAAGGATTTTTTTTTAAACTATTAAAAAGGAGTAGTATTCAGTAAGAAGCAGCAGGGACTTACGACAAGAACAGAGACAAGAACTAGTGAACAGTTTGACGTGTTTCATAATGTGTCCCCTTGTGCATTCATGGGGAGAGCGGAAGTGCTACTATTATTTATTTTCATGAACAGTGATTTTCTTGATAGCACTCCTGTAGGTATTTCACATACCTGTCCACACAACTCACCCGCTATTCCCACAGGTAAATGTGATGAGCGTAGCAATGTTATGAGAAAGACGGGTGAGAGTAGGATAGGAATTAGACTAGCTGAATGTTTTCCTGTGTGCATTCAATTATGTTTGTTTACGTGTGTGCGTGCCACCCAGCCTATTGAAGCTATATGCTCAGGTCTAGCATGTGTGCCTACGGAACATTTCCCTCAGCTTTGTTTTAAACCTGCTCACTAAAGTTCAAAGGGAAAAAAGCAAACTCTCGCTCCAAGTGCTGTTTGTGGGACTATTAGAAGCTGGTGGAGAGCACAATCCCATGACCTTCATAAGCCAAGCATGCAAGTGGGTCAGAAATGATTTAATATCCCATAGTGTTGGGTGTCAAATCTCATTTTCTTGGTGAATTCAGAATCAAGCTTATGGATCTCAGAGGTGCGCATACACACCACTCTGGCTCATGTTGACAGGCACATAAACCCCATTTGAAGAAAGCACTCAAAGAAAAGGTTTGTTTTAATGATAAACTGAATCCAGCAGATGAAGAAGTGTATTCCATAGTCTTCACTGACTGTGGATTGAACTGACAAGGTAGAAGTAATTCCTCTTGAAGCAAACAAGGAAAAGTCAGGAAAAGGAAATAGTCATCCTAAATAAAATAAAAATAATTTAAAAAGACAAAAAAAAAAAAAAAAAAAAAAAAAAAAAGATGAGCATGTTTCTCAAATCATCAAACTCTCCTGTTGGTACAGGTTTCCTTGAAATCCCGCCTTTGTGGATAGCATATATTGCCTGAAAATTTTGGCTTTACTGTGCTTTGTACATGGTGCATGTCTTTACATTCAGGCGGGGAAACATACCACAGATTTTTCTGATCTGGAAACATTTTCTACCTCTGCTTTGCCTTCACTTGCATCCCTGTAAATCCTTACAATGACAGGGTGCTGAGGAGACGCCCCTGCTATTTCCAGGTGTCCATCTTGTTAACCTTGAACTTACTCTTCCAGCTAGTTGAAACAAAATACATGATGCCACCCAGAAGAAAACATGATGCCTTCCAAAAACTATTAAACTATGGACTGAAATGCTGCCTGCTCTGAAGTAGATGGATAACATCTCTTTACCTGCTCCTCATTGCAGAGACTGGAGACTCTCTTATACATTCCTCATTCTGGAGGTACAGCACAGAGGTGCCAAATTACACTTCTTTTTACCATATTGCTCTAAGACCTCTGCTTTTAAGGTCCATGCCCTACTGGATCAATCAAATGCATGTGGTCTGTAAATCTTGGAATCAAAAGCCACACACAGGCTCATGGGAAAGGCACAAGATCTCCCTGTTTCTGACACTGATGAGAAGAAGGTAGAAGTTACAGCATTACAGAATGAATGAAAAGCCACAGGGTGTTATTACTGGTCAATGTAATAGGAGCAATTGGGGATGGTGGAGACTGCTGTGGGAAGTGAGAATTTCCCTAGTTTCAGATTATAAAAAACCCATAAAACAGCATTGCTGTTCCAGTAATGCTGCACTGCATTAATGTCTTCCTATTTATAGGCTTAGTTTAATCGTAACAAAGTCCACACTTTCTCCCCCAAAAATATTCCCTGGAGAATTGTCCAATCTAGCTTTAAATAACTCAAGTAACAGTGCTTCCATCATTTACCCTTGGAGATGATTACTTGGCCTAATAGTAATAATTGTGAGAATTCTGTAGCCTTTGGTTCATGATGATATTTGCAGACTGAATTCTGCAATTCTGTTTATAAGGGGTTGGCCATAAATTAAAGCATTCAGTGTTTTCCTGAGGTTTGAATGCACCAATTCAGATGCCTCACAGCTTATTTCTAATGGGAGTTTAGGTGCTTAAATAGCTTAAATAACCCACCTCTAAATGAATATTCACAGCTAGCTAGCCCTTCCTCTACTACCCTGCTGCCCTGGTGCAATACTCTGTGTGATTGCCCTACTTGCCCAGTGGCCTTCTCTCAGTGTTTTTTGTGGGTGACTGATGGTAACATAGTTTATACTTACTGTTTATGTCCTGGTAGAGCAAGAGTGCACAAGAAGGATAGAGTCTTTTTTCCTTTTTTTGTAGTTTTGTTGCTTTCTTTGAGGTTGAACAAGCAGGAGTTAGGCTCATACTCAGTGGCAAAACACTAATGGCTGAGCCTCCTGGTAAGATATTTTGTTCAGAAGAGGTACTAAATGGTCACCCTCTTCCGTTTGTAGTAATGGTGGTTGTTTTAACTAGTGATTCCAAACTTTTTGGACAATGGTTCACTGTCAGTCCTAAAATAGCACACAGACCATCTGCATTCCTCACAGCTAGAAGGCTTTACATAGGCTTTTAATTGAAAACAACAAGTTGCTGATACAATCCCATCACCTTGCTAAACATAAGCTATGACAGTCTTTCTTCTAAGTCTGCAGCTGAGGAGCAATACTTCCGTATTACAGGCAGAATTTTTCTGTTTAAAACCAAAAGAGATTAGGTTGTCTCCTTTATTAAGGCCAAAGTTCTCTCCTAATCAAATAGGATTTTCTACTGTCCCAATGAGTGAGATTTGGAATGCTCAGAAGGATAAGACTCTGTGACTGATTTTAGGTAAGGGCTGACTTAGGTAGCAAGGATAGCACAATTTGCCTCTCATCCCAACAGGATGGTTCCTTCCCATTGGAACTGCAGTTCTTTAGGAGTTTCATGGCAGAATTCATGAAAAATTAGAGTCTTCTGAATTGAGCCCAGCCTGAGAAACAGATGAGTTCTGGACAAGGGCCAGTGTTTTCAGAATTGTTGATCAAAGATAAGTTTTATCACAGTTGGTCTTTAAAAAATACTGACATCTCAGGGAAAAAATGAACTAAACCAGATGGAATTTGAGCCCTTACAGTTTGAGCTGAGCTGGCTTTTTCTTTCTTCTTCCTTTTTTTTTTTTTTTCCCCTGTGATCACAAACATAAAAAGATGGAGGTAATACAGGTGTAAAATTTATTGTAACTTCCAAACACTTGAGGGTCTTTAGAGAGTAAAGCGCATAGAAAACCTGCATTTGACCTTAACCATTACTTGTTCCTGTGGTGATTGGGAATGATTAAGCCATTTTTAATGTGGTGGAAGCTGGGGTCATGCTCCACTTCTCTTAAAGCTCTTTAGAGGACAAGCTGCTATGATTACTATAATAAATGTAATAAACTATAGAGAAGTGCAAACCACAGTAGACTTGCTACTCACAAAACCACCCAAGTTCTGCTTTGGTTATGTGTTTTGGGTTGCCATTGGCTTATAGGTTGTTGTGAGTGCAGCAGCTATTAGGAGAGCAGCGAGAATATGTGGGAAAATGTAGACATTGCTGTTAACAACATCAGGTTTTTGGCACAGTCAATTTTTGGCAATTTTTTTTCCATTAATACTGGGGCCAGAGAGTCACAGATTAGAGACATGGACAGATTTAGGTCAGAAGGGACCTCTGGAGGACATTTGGTCCAACCCCCTGCTCCAAGCAGGCCTAACTTCCAAGTGAGATCAGGCTGCTCAAGACCTTTCCAGTCATGTTTTGAATGTCTCCAAGGACATACAGCTTGTATATACTCTCTGTGCAGCCTGTTCCCATTCACAACTACTCTCACCATGGAGTATTTTCCCCTTACGTGCAATCAGAATTTTTTGTAATCCTACTTATCACTTTCTCCTTAAAATCCCTTCTCATTTTTTGAAAAATGCAGTCAACTTCAGAATTCTCAAGCTACCATCCTTTTTATTAAAGGGATGTCATCCAACAAGGAGAGAAGGAGCATGCCAAGTGGCATATATATCCACTCACACGATCTGGGGTTTGAATTCCAAATGGCAAAAGCCCTGTGGAATACTCATTATGAATATTGGTGTAAAATCTGTAAACCCAAAGATATTAATAAAAGCAATCAGTCAAACAATTACAAAGAGTATAGCAGCTCAGAAAAAAAAAATCTTGCTCCATGTGTGGAGAATTTGTGAAGGAGAAAAGAAAGGGCCCCAGCAGAGGAGTCCATTGTTTGCAGGCTGTTCTGATTAGGAGTGAGCACACAAGACAGTGGGAGCCACATACAGGTTCTAGAAGGGATAGATTTGACTCTGAAAATCAAGACTTTACATTGAAAACCTTTGGATTTCTGCTTTTTATTTGATGATTTATTTGTGATTAAAATTTAACTCTTTGAAGAATCAACTCTTTCTTTAGTCAGCTATTTCTTCAGTAGTTGTGCTAGCGTACTTTTGTTTTTGCTGTGACACTTTCAGAAATACATTGCTTGCAGCGGCACAGGGAAAAAAATGTGGTTCTGGCCAATCTGTGGCAAATGAAAAGATGGCATCTTGCAAGAGGAATTGTACAAGGACAAAATGATCTTATAGATGGATGACTGCAGAATAAAAGCTACATAGATGACATAATGTATGTAACAGTGAAAAAAAAGTAGATGGATTTACTGTCAAAACCAGGAGAGACAAGATTGTGAAATTTTATCCATTTCTGTTTCATCTGGTAGAAAAAAAGAATATCCCTTTCCAGTGCAAAAATTATGAATCATTATAAGCAAAATAAATTTGAAAAGTATTTTAAAATACACAGGCTTGACTAGCATTATAGTTTAAATCCCCTCTTTATTTCCACTGTAACTTAACTCTAATTCTAATGTGCTTTTTTTTTTTGAAATTCATTATGTCAACATAAGTAGGTGCAGCTTATCATCACTTGGATGGTTGTTATTTTTCAGCTGTTTAATTCATTGACTCACATCCGGCAATAATTCATGCAAAATGGGCTCTGAACTCCTTTGCAATATGCAGATTTGTGTGCAAATGAGCGTTACCTATGGTGTTCACACTGAAGCGTTTTTCTTTGATGTACATTTCTGACATTCTGAGATTGTAAAGAAGAAAATAACTTTAAAAATTTTAAGAAACCTTAATTGAAGTTAACATAAAAGAAGATACATGGTGTTAATTGGTCTGTTTCAGGCATAATTTGGGCCTTTGAGACCATGTCCCTTACCCCCCGCCAAAGTGTCAAGACTCACATCTTTAATTCAACAATCTTTGTATTAATTACCTCTGGATAAGGTAAGCTTTGATTGGGAGTCCTTTATTGTAAAATTACAGTACATTGCCTGCTTTAAGATAAATAAATCAGGGTTGAACTTGAAAAAAAATTCTCTGTCCAACTGTGAATGGAGAAGTGCATTTGAGTATGAAATGCTGGATGAAAGAACAGTTTTTATTAGACTTCCTTAATAGGGGAAAAGTGTTTTCTTTTGGTTCCTCACTTTTCATTGTTTTTGCACATTGAAAAATAATATCTTCATCAAGAGATGGGAACACTCAGGTTCTAGGGTTGCCAACAGTTACCTCCCAAAAGGCCACTGTCTGCCTCATGGCACTCAGCATTCTCCTCTGAGAGTAATTCCCTGGTATCTGGTCCATTTGTTACAGAGTAATAAGTGAGCTAGGGATGCTCTTCTCCCCCACCCTTCCCTCTCCCCTTCCTCCCCCCCTTCCCCTTAATTACGTCTACTTGACTGTCCATTAAGACCAAACTTGATTTTGTTTTCAGGGATGGAAGGACTGAAGAGAGCATTGTACCTTCTCCACGTCACTTGGATGTGTTTGGGGACGATAAGTGTTTGTTAGCAGTTCTGGGAGGTACAAAACCAGCCACATGGCCAAGAAAGCTGCAGGCAATGCAGGCAAAATAAAGACAGCTTATATCCCCCATTCATCCCAAAGGAAGATTGACCATTCCTGGCCTTGCTGTAATGGAGCTGCAGAGCTATAGTTGGAGGCTGGGATGTGGGTGCTCTGCAGATGGTATGCTTTTTGGATGGATTACGCTGACCGCAATATGCTGCCTACACATATGCTTCCAATGCAACTAAGTGGTTTGAACAGCATATTGGCAAATGTTGACAGAGCTTTACAGCCTGGAGGCTCAGTTCTGACCTCAGATATGCCAATGTGACTCCTCTGAATGGGTAAGATGTACCAGGTGCCTTGTGCACCTTTCAGGGCTAACACAGTGTTCCCTGAGTGCTAATCTGAGGCAAGCAAAGACTTCTAGATAAAAAACTAGGTGTACCTACTTGAAGTTCGACCCAAGAAGCTGGTAATGTTAATAGAGCTGTTGTTAAGGGCACTTATACTAAAGTTTCAGAGCTGATACCTGGCTGATTTAATCTCTACTGTCTCTCAGCAGAGAGACAGACTTGACTGCTCTTCAAGAGATTTTCAGCATGTTCAAAAGACCTGAAGATACGGGTCCAGTTTTTTGTTCTTAGCATAGTTCTGAGCATAGCCTTTCGCCTTCTCTTCCCTGCTTGGACACTATGCTCAGTGCAGAGCTGCCATATTTGCCCAGTTAACACAGAAGGTATGCTAGTGATAAAGGGATGCTGGAGGCTTCACTTTTAGCACCTGAGCTATTGACTGCCTCAGTCAGCCAGGTTTTACCCTATGTTTTTGGGATGAGGGATGTGTGTAGTAGCTATGGCTTTGGCCCTTTATTTGCATTGAAATCAGCTGAAATGAAAGATAACCAGAAGGAAAAAGGCTAGAAGTCCTTTTGTTATATTAGAAACTCTAGCAATGCTGACATAGAAAGACATGGAGCACCTATCCAACCCTCCTCTACTCTGGATGCGGAGTGGTACCAACAACATATTGAAACCGCTGTGGGAGCTGGAGTGAAGAACTAGTTGTATACTGCTCTTTCTCGTTGTACTAGGCCACTGTGATTTTCATCCTGCTACATTTTCCCATCCCCTAGAGGCAGACTTGTCAAGAAGCCTTTTGTCTGGCACAGTGTTTTCAAATCCAAACTCTGATAATTATCTGTGGTTCTGCTGCTGACTTGAAAGGCGATTGCTAGGCATTGAATCCACAGTCCCTTCAGTACAAAAATTAAGAGTAAGGAGAAAGAAGCATTTCTGTGTCTCTTCTTTCTCCAACACTTGACACCAAATGCACATGTGAGGCTGACCGTCAAAGATAAATGAGTTCAATAGAAAAGAGCAGGCACATACTTGGATCTCAGTGTAATACAGTACAAATCAGTAGAAAGTGCAACACAAAGGCTTTACATGGCAGACTCTGCTAATCAGAAGAGGTGAGTATTTTAGCATATTTAAACGAGGACAGGGCATCCACTAATCAAACAACAGAATCCAGAGGTACTGAAAGAGCAAGGGAAAGACTTTTGCTTGAAACTTTTCAACACGGATGGAGGACTTTTGAAATATCACTAAATGTGCTGATCTAGGTTTATAGAAAGATAATGAGGTAAGTAACAAATATGTCAAAACTAAACTATTAAACATTGTAATTATGCTGGATACAGATTAGTTGCTGAAAAAGTTTCCCATTACTGCACTGTAGCCTTCAGAAAAGCATAGTAAAATAATGGGTTTTTATTCCATGTGATTTATTTAGCTAAATGTACTATGTGGTAACTTTGTAACGGCTTTCATGGGATGAATAAAAATTGCGTCATGAGCCTGATAAGATTCTTCAATATAAATTGATGCAAAGTATACATAACAGATAGATAAAACCTCATTTTTCACATGCAAGATTTTAAAAGCTTTCACACCACCTAAGTAGATTGTTTTAAAAGTGTTACTTTTATATATTTCTCTTACAGTCTTCCACCTTTCTTCTACTGTTTTTCAAATCAAGGCCGGGTTGCTGTCATATTCATTGATGTTTCTCCTCCACAGTAGCAATATTTTTTGTTAATCGGTCAAGAAAGAGAATTAGTTGTACATCAAGATTTTAAAAAGATATTTTCTTAAAACCTCCCAGGGAAAAATTTACCTTTTATTGAGAATTGTACAAAATGTACATGCTTCCTAGGCCAATAGATCATTGCCATATGAGTACAAAAAAGGTTACTTAGCAGTCACGGGTTTTCTTTGGGAATATTGCCTTCACAGAAGCAGATCTCTAAGGAGATGAGCTTATTTTAAGCTGATATTCATTAGAAAGCTGCTAAGCCACTAGAGACATTCTGGATACAAAATAGGATATCTGGCTTATATTTTCTTTTGCAGGTAATAGGAGATAGTATCTGTAATCATGGTCAGGATCTTGTATTTAATGCTGTAATAGATTATATTGTGTCACATGATATTCTGAGCTTTTAATCTCTATTTCTTTAAAGGAGTAGTTGTACTGGATTTTAAGAACATGAGAGCATCAGACTAGTAGCTTCAAATCCAGCATCTTCCTCCATTTATGAAAATGATGCCTCCTTCTGGATATGCCCTGGACTTGCTGTAGTTGCTTGTCAAGGGCTTGAATGATCTGCTATAAAGACAGAATTAATGTTTTCATTGTCTTCAGTAGAAACTGGATGAAGGCTGCATACCTCACCAAATTAAGAGGGGGTTAAGTATGATCTTTTGAAGGTAGGAGGGGGTGTGTGTTTAATGTGTTATTGGATCTTTTGATGAAATATGTATCTTCCTCAAGGTACAAACAGTTGAAGAAAAACTAAGTATTGGACAGAAGAAAGAGATGAATGCATGTATTAAACAGTAAGACTCTAGATGATAAATACTGGATAAAGATGGTAATTTAATTGGATTGAATACTTGAATTCAGAAAAAAAACAGAGAAAGAAACAGGAAGATCTTTGTTAAGAGTAAAAAGAAGTTATCAAAAAATTGGGAAATGGTTGTTTTAATAAAAAATAAAGAATCTAGAATGAAGAGTGCTTGCATATACACACTAATCTCATCTGTGTTAAAACTGGTACAATCAAGTCTGAAAGGAGACTTGGGAAATATATCTTTTCAGCTGTATAAAAGAAAGCTTTTGGCTTATCATTTTTTACAGTATAGCTACAGTGGGAAAAGAGCAGAATGGTATCTGCAGGGATAACGCAGTATGGTCAGGGATTGACTAAGGGGTGATTTTTGCTCTTTCTCCATTATTTGCTCCACTCCATTTGGGTGCAGGGTTTCACTGTGTACTCTGAATCCCTAGTACTTTCAGGCATGCAGAAAGGCTAGTGGCAAAACAAAGGGAGGCAGTACATGGAAGTTTGGTGCCAAAGCTCTGGAGATTTCTGTTGTATGCACAGACTGACAACATTTCTGTATTGGGGCAGGAATATTAAAAGGAAAAAAAAGGGACCACAAAATGAGCGGCTGCCTGACCAAAGAGGGAATGTGTTATTCCTCAGTGGCTTTGAGTTGCTAGCAACCACAGATTTCTGCCAAGGCTTTTCCCTTTAATTTTCTTTTGTAGACAGAGAGGTGCCGTTGATCGGGTACTCCCTGTGATTTGAGCACTACTATCAACAAATAAAGCACAGGTCTGATATCCCAGAGCTCCATCTTAACTCTTATCCTGGTCTTGCCACAAGCTCTCTCTGAAGATCTCGGAAGCCATTTTCCATCTCATTTCCTTGGTTTGACTTTTGTCACTTGCAGAAGACACTTGTGTGTTCATACAGCTCTAAGTAAGAGGGCATCTTGGTGGGAAATGCCAGAAAGAGCACCGGGCAATGACTTTTTCCGGGAGTTGTGTATATTTTAAGAGGGTTTGGGGGTGAAGCACTGTGAAGTTATTATCTGCTTTTGTATTTGAAATAGGGCACTAAACAGGTATGTGTTGGGTTTTTTTTTCCTTCACGTCAGCAGTCACATTATGTAATATAATTTTTCACCTCACCAGTGCTCCAACAGAGATGGGAGAGGTGAGAGCAAAAATATTTGGTATTTTATAATGTTTTACTTTGCTGGATGATACAGTTTGTCCAGAAGAGTGATGTATAACTGGTGGAGCTTACTATAAAAGTTGGAGAGAATTAAGAACCTCAAGTAGGTTCTGTTGTGGTATGTAACAACCAAAAGTTGCTACATTTACAATATAATCATTAACATACACATACATGTGCATGATTTTTCTTTTTATCTGTTTGCCTCAAGAGGTTTGTCTTCAGCCTGGACCTCCATAAATGTAAGGCCATATGGACATATAAGTGAAATACAATTCTTCTGCTAATGTTAACCAGTGCCCATCCTCATTAGAGTGAAGAAGAGTGTGTAATGAGTAACAGCCTTCAACAATGAACATACATGCCTTCAGTGCAGAAACATGGATACCCTGGAAGGCTGTCCCTGTGCTGCCTGCTGTGAAATATGCTGTCTATCAAAGGGAAGAGGCCTAAAGGTGCAAGTAAGATTCTGGACAGGGGTTTAGTGAGGTCCGACAGTTTCCTGGTCCGATGGTAACACTCCAATTAGCTTTTCCCTGCACAAAACTGGAAAGTTAGAGGTTCCTAACAGAACTTCCTTCCACACTACTGTCCGATATCCATTTGCACAACTGCTTTCTTGTGACTTAACTACTGAGAAACTTCTTCAACACTGCAGGATAACAGATTTAATGAATTTACCACCAGCATAAAGAATTCTGTCCAGCAAGTACTACATGTATTAGGACCAGGTTGCTACAGGTGAGGTTTAGCTGCAGCAGGTTTACAATGAAATAAATTGAAGGATAAAAGAAGATGATGACATTAATGGGGAAAGAGATTATCTTTCTATAAGTTGGGCATTCAAACGTTGCATGAATTTGAAGACAATGTCCAAAGGCCACCCTTTGAAAGTATTTTTTGAAATGCTGTCATAACATTTCCTAACAAAAGCAGTAGAACACAATAGTGCCAAGCTATGACTGAATAAAGTAACATAGGAACACTGAGTCTGAGTGTATCTTTAAAGATTCACTTAAAAACATACTGATCTGTCTGCAACTAAATCAGACTCCGGCACTCTAGGACCTGGTCTATAGTACAGTGAAGTGAGTGGAAAAACTCACTTAGGCAACTATCTGTGCATGCAACAATGCTCTTCAAGCAGTCACCAGGATGAGCAGTTATTCCTACCATTCACTAAGTCTGCAGAATTTGTAGAATATTTCCAGCATTGATTATCAAGTCCAGATCTTTCTCACTGCTATCTACAACACATTGTAAAAGATGCATGATTCATTTTCATGACACGCTTCTTTAGGTCTGCCTCCAGCCTAGAAACTTCGGTGGTGTCAGTATGCTATTTAAGCACCTGCTCACTGAGCCCTGAATGGTGCAATGCAAGGATGCCATCAAGATGTATCTTAAAACACTGTTTACTCCCCCTCACAGTGGTGTTCTCATTTCTTTATGGAATATTTAAGGGGTGCATGTTGTTCTGACAGCGTATTAAAGCAACGCTTTCTTTGATGATGTAATAACTGTTAACAGCTTAACACTCCCATAACCATCTAGTAATAGGAAGGGTGTGTTGGATTCTACTAGTTTTGAAGGGATGTCAGCTGAAGATTTGTAGGATCATCGTTTTCTTTAGCTTTTTAAAATAGCTACATCTGGCATACTTTATATTTTATTCTGCTCTGCTTTGGATTGTAGTTGTGCAGTGCCTTGCGACTTGCCTTGCAAGATCTATGCTTTTTCACCTTGACTTGACCTTTGTCATGATAACCTTCAACTGATCTTCAAGGATTCAGGTTTCAAGCATGAGATATGTTGTCATCCTTCATTAAAATAGGAATCGCTCAAGTGCTTCATGACTAATACCGTGTAAAATCCTGCTTGCTGAGCATCGGACTTGTTTCCATTGCTGGGACATGGAGAGTTTTTATGGTTACCACATATTTTAAAGGTTGTCGGTGATGTGTTGGGCTAACTTACAACCTGGTTCTGTAAAGTTTTGATGCTCAAGTCCCAATCTGGAACTGATGCATTGCATGGTTAAAATTGCTTAACTCTTTCCTGCCTCATGCATTCCACCATATTTAAAAAGTCCATAATGATATCTGATCTTACGGGTAAATGTGGAGCTTTGTTAATACTTGTGCAGATTTTGAAGAGCATGAAATGGGAAGCAGGTTCAGGAGGTGGTAATACTACACATCACCAGTGTTGGTTTTGTTTCAACTTTGAAGGCTGAAACTAAGTTCCATTTAGGCTTTAAAGATGCTGTATTTTGAAACACTGAAGCATTTCATGTGCTTACCAGACTGCTCACATGCTGATAAACAAGATGGGTAGAAGGCACTTGATTATTACTCATTCAGAAAAACTTTTTGTTAGGAATGAAGCAGCAGCTAGTCTAAGCTTCCTTGAAACCTGGAATCCTTCACAAATACTTGTAAAGCTTTATCACATGTAAAAAAGAAGACCTCAGAAATGCCAGATGAGCTCTTGAAAGAGGTCAGCTTTCCAGAGTCACTCAAATTTAGCATGTTCTCCACGGGACAAGTCAGAAAAGTAGCATTTTTTTGCCTTCTGATACTAGTAAAGAGCTACCAGGTGGGATGGGAATATTTCCGGCAAAGCTTATTTCTGATGTGCAAATAGGTCTGTTTCTGCTCATATGTGGCTCTTGCACTGTTGATACCAATGTATTCAAGGGACTGAACTCACATCTTTCCATCCTCAGACCTGTGCAGTATATATTTAAAGGAACTTAAGGGTATAGGTAGTACCAAAGTTGTCGTAACACCCTGTTCTTTTATGACTTAACGAACTCTACAGCACTTTATAAAGTTCCAAAACACCTCTTGAAAAAAAACCAAACTGATGTACAGTGGATAGACAGTTCAAGAATATTGCTAATGTTAAAGGAGCTATGATAAGAAATAGTTGATGTATTATGGTACCTGTGTGTATGTAAGGTTACAAGTCAAAGTTTGTAAAGGGCACTAATGTATTTGACTGGACAAACTGATACAATATGACAGTTTCTTAGAGCCATTTACACCTGCAAAATGAGTGGGAAAACTATGCAGTCGTAGCATCATGTGACTAGGAGTATGTCTATGCTCTAGTGGCCTTGACTGTTTGAGTGCTACTATCCTTGTCTGACCTCTAGTGAATCTGCACCTATGTCTTGTGACTACTAGGTTGAATTAAATTGTCCTCAAAGTTGACTTTTGCTGCTACACTCTTTGCAAATGCACCCCCTCTCTGCTAGAAGAAATGGGCAGCTGACAAGATTTAGGGCCAATGTTGTCTAGGATTTCATATATTAAAAGATTCAACCCCACCTCCTTAAAGTCTACCTGGGCGTCAAACAGCTCTAAGGATAAATTATCAAGCTGTGGGACTTTATGACTGACAAGTGAATGACCTTGGTGGCAGGAGTACTTTCCATCAATTGTACTTGCTGCTTCCACTAAAATATGCAAGCGTTTAAATGTTGACTTTAATAGATATTGTACCTCAATATCTATTGCTCTTGAACAGTTTGAAAAATTGTAAGGAATGCTCACAATGTTTTATGATTGAATTGAGAGACTTCACAGATTGTGTACCTCCTTTGTATTACTGAAGTCTGGCCTATAAGCACTGAGAATTCCATTAGATATATCAGCTGAAGGAAAATCATATGAAAAAAAATGGAAGAAAGGCATGCGTTGATGAAGATGACTGACAATGTTAATGTATTAAATTCTGTAAAACATGCTTGATCAAGAAAATCTAATTCTAGCATAACAGCTTGATTGGTGCCTGATAGAAAAGCTTTTGTTCTGGTGAACAGATGAGGAGGAGCAGCTTTACAGCCAAAGCAGACAGACACTGCATTTGTTTCCTTCAGCTTGCAGTAGCTAATTAAAGATACTGTGGATCTTTTTCAGAAATAATCCAGTCAGATCCAGGCACCTGTTGTTGAATTGATTTCTTACTTTTGGACAATAGACAATGAGGAATCATTTCTGAGAAAATGAGAGAGTTTTTTTTAGAGAAAAAAAATAAAAGAACATCCCCTTCTGTAAACTCTGCAACCCAGGAAATAATCAGGAGGTACTTAAACAAGCAAGAAAAGTACAGGACCCCTTAACTTCTAGAAATGAGATAACTCCACTAACATCCTAGAGGATAAGGACTATGGATTTTCATGTATTGCCTGGGTGGTAGCAAAATAACTCTTTTGCTTGCTGTTTCAGTCTGAAGGTCAAGCGTATTGAGGTCTTTCAACTGGCAGGTGCATGTTTTTCCTAAATAGTTACAGCTGACAAATACACCTCTTGTTCTACTGACCATTATGGGTACATTGTGATGTCCTGTTCAGTTCAATTTCAGTTAGCAAGATATGAACGCAGCAGGGAAAAGAGAAGGGAGAAGGTTGGAGAGGAGACGGAAAAGTACAGAAGTAGAACCAGATGTCAAACAGCTTGCCCACGGGATGGCTCTCTATTGTTTGATGCATTTCTATGGATGATGTGGTAGGTTCAGATTCTGTAGCACTAGGCTTTTATTTAAAGAGGAAAAACCTGAAATATTTCTGTGCTAGCCAGAAGGCTAAAAACTTTTAAATGTAAGCAGATGTAGGCAGCACTCTTCCTAAGTGAACACACCAGCTAAACCAACCCCTCCAAACATAAAAATCCCTCCATTCCTAGCTCACCAAACAGTGAACTCTAAAGCCAGAGGAAGGATAAGTTACTAGGACATCTCTACATACAGCAGGAGGAAATAGAGGGGCAATGAGGTGAGGACTTGAGGATCAGGGACAGAAAATAACCTTGGAGAAGAACTGAACACCAGAAAGTCACAAAGAGCAACAAATCTGAATGGGCAGAGTGCTAAATGACAGCTAAGTCAGTGACTAGGTACAGAGTGACTGGCAATGCTAACCACAGCTCCTTGTGTTCCTTAGTGTTCATGATCCTACAGGGACCAGCACATGGCTGCTTATCATACCACTCATTTCCTTATGTCAGGTAGCCACACGCTATGCTGTCACCTCTTGCTGGGTAAAAGTCAAACCATCCCAAATCTTAAAAGTATGGGTAGAAGCATGCAATTGAGGGAAGAGGTAAACCTGCTGAGTGCCCTTGTGCTTTCTCTTACCTTTATGTCCTCACGGAAATTGGCAGGGATGGTTAATTTTTCTTCCCAGAAACTCCTTCCTATGTTTATGGATACGAGGACCAGCACAGAACCTCCACTAACACATGGCAAATTCAGGGCATGTTAAACAGCCTGAGTGAGGCGTGACCAGCAACAGCCTGGTAACTGAGGGGTTTTGGGGGAAGATAGCAGGACCAGTCACTGTGTGCTGTGCTCAAAGATAAGTGCAAATCATTTGGCAGGCAGCACTCTCCACACAATCTTTATGCAACCTGCACACAGTCCTAAGTTTTAAGTGTTGCGATTTTTAACATCTACTCCAAAGAGAAGGCTGTCTCAAATCATGCAGTTGAAACAAGTTAATGAACATTAGATGTTTTTATTAGCACTGTTTTGGAGCCATTAGTGTTCACGCGGGCCATATTTACAAGTTTTGCCCACACCCACCAGGGTTTTCTTACTAAGTAAAGTGAAAGCTGAGATGCTAATTATATGATTTCATAAAAACACAGATACTATGGAGCTTGTGTGGATCAAGTATTTGTGTGAATCCAGGGTGGAATAGATAATCCTCTTCAATCTTCAGTTTGGGGTATTCTTGTTACATGCTGCTCCACACTCACAGCTTTAGATGCTTGATCCAGCCCTCAGCCTGATTGCTTTTCTCATGTTGACCTTGTGCACAAGCTCAGAATAGTAAGTTTATTTCATAAACATCTCACTTGGGAGCTTGATTACTGTATTTACTTTTGTGGCTATTCCTTTATGGCCAGGATTAAGCCTCAGAAATTAGGAGAAAGTTAAGGTCATCTCAGAAGCAATTTTTGCTGGGGTCAGGGTATCCTCTCAGTGGGGCAAGACCAGCATTGGACATGACAGAAGGGAGGAGGCTTGTCAACCTGACCACCACAATGTTTAAAATATTTTGTGTATTCCTTCTGGAGGGTAATTTTTCCATTAAATATGTCAGGGAAGGTTCGGATGACACACTGTCTTCCCATTGTGTCTTCCCACTAGCAAGTAGTAGTATCTGCACAATTGTTACGGACCAAGACTTGTCCTATTAAAATCCCTTTCCCGTCCCGAGGTAATGTTTTGCCCATCTTGAGGGAGAAACAAGGGCAGAAAACCAAACCGAGCCACCAAGCTGATGCAAATGACCCCTGTGCCTGCCAAGGAAACCAGAACTGAGCTGGACCTGAGCTGGCCTGTGTGGTGGACAGAAGCTGGGTGCCAGGCATACGGGGGTGAGGGAGGAAATGAGTGCAAACAGGGTTGCGTGTGACATATGATTCCTTTTGCTCATAGTCTTGCAGAAGTTTCTTAGTGGATATGAAGTCCTGTGCCTGGTTGTGTAAAGCCCATTAGCATATATGTCTCTGCAATGGGTTTCTGTGGCAGAGTTCCAGTAATTACTGTTCATTAGTATTCATTAGTACCAGGCCTTGCCTGATCTTGAGTTCATGTTGAATCAGCTCTGCTGTAACATTTTTGATATGGGCTGGATGTAGAGGTCAGCATGGAGGCATTAATTAGGCCTGGTAGTCAGAAGTTATTTTCATGGCTCTTCAGATAGGGTTTGCTTCAGATGCACCATGGCTTTTCCTTCTGAAGTGGAAAGCATATATGTAAAGTGGAGCACTGGTGAGCCTGACATTCAACGGCTTGAGAATATAAAAACATGAATTTAAAGAAAGCCTAAACTTGCTCTCTGGAGTGACCTGTTAAAAAATCTGCAGAGATTTCAGGGACTTTTCTTTACTGTTGCTGCCACTTAGGAATGTTGACGCTGAAAAGAATTTGAAGATACAAAATATGGATGATGGATGGTAATGTGATTTGTATTTCTGACTGTTCATTCCTCTCTTGATCAGCTACTGCTGATAATAATGTAACCATGAGCTTTTAGGGTATACTCTCTGACCTCTACAAAAAGAACACTGAACAACAAACCCACTTGTCTCCTATTAAAAACAAAAAGGGGAAAAAGTCATGTTAGACCAGTTACAACATTAAGCAGACAAGTTCAAGGTACTGTTGGAACCCAGAGATATTTTTGAGAGGCTACAAGAACTTTTCTGTGAGGAAGGGCTGAGCAAAACCTGAACATGGGTTTTTCTTGGACAGTTAAAGAAAGTGAAATTATTTGAATTCTAATGATTAGCTTTAGAGGTAAGTGTATTTGCTATCAAAAACTGAAACTATACCTTTATCTAAAAGCACAGCTCTATTTACCTTTTTTATACTTCAACAGTTTGGAAAATCATGATTCTCAACATGAAGATCCTTGATTCTAGTAATAATCAGCCTCTAGTAGGATGAATGTCACCTGAAAAAGAGAAGGTGTACAAAGATTCATACACTGAAGCATCCAGCCAAGACATTTTCTTTCTCATAGCCAGTGCCTTCTTTAGTCGAATTTAAGCCTGCAATGAAGAGATACAATGGGTGAGTTCATGGTCATTTACTTTTCAGTGGCACAGAGCATTGCCATTACTTGCAGTTCACCCTGAAGAAATCTGGCTGAAGGATGATGGGAAAAAGCTTTTTTCAGACTTTCTTATCTTCAGTAAAGAATAAAATATTTAAGAGGGAACAAGAAAAATTCTCCTAGTAAAGGAGATGCACAGATTGGGACTGCTCTCCTCCTAAAAACTTGTCTTTCTACACAACAACGCTAATAGAGTTGTATATCTAGATGCACTTCAAAGTACAAAGTACAAAGTCCTCTCCTGCTTGGAATAACCAAAAGATTCCAAATGATGATAACATGACAAGACAGCCTCAAAGACTTCCTGACTTTCTTTAAGGCAGGTGCTTTTTTAGTGTTCCACTGCTCTTTTTCCATTTTATGGATCTGAGTAAACTGTTCAAAAGTGTGAAGTAAGGCTTTTCTTGATACAGTGTGTAGTTAGGCTGTAGACCTTCTGCTGTAGATGCTTAAATTTAATAGTGGCACTGTGAGCGGACACATTCATGGAAGAAATATCAATTGGTTTCTATTAAAATATAAGGATGTGATCTTTGGCCCAGAAGGTTGTTAAACAACAAATTGTTGGGGTCTGTGAGCAGTTTGGTGAAAGTATCACTACTTGACTTTTTTCTGTGGTCTTTGGCTGACCAAACATGGAGGTAGGATACTGGGCAAATGGGCCTCTGATCTGACACAGCATAGTCACTCTTACATTCTCATATTATGGCTCCTGAGAGATCATGTTGAGATCTTGATGGCAAAGCACTTCTGCATCATTTTCAAAATCCAGAAGGATGAAACGGATGCTATCATGCAGAAAGGCCTCTGTTTTAAATGAAAAAAAGACAAAAGGTATCAGATTAGGAAAGTACAAAAGTAACAGCCCATGTAGTAAGAAAGTCTGTGTTTAGTAGTATGGAACACAGAGAAAGTCACTGCCCATACCTGAAACTTTTTGAAATACTGCATGATGTACACAGAAACAAAGTGAGTGATTTTATAGCTTCAAGAGATTCAACTACCTCCATGAAAATAGGCAGACCATAGGTGTGTTTGGTGAAGGAGGTGCAGAGATTTGCAGCCAGCAAAAGGAAAGGGAATGAAAATGCTAGTATCACATCCTGTTTGGGCTGGTTCCCCAGCCTAAAAAATCTGGCACCCTCTGGAGTGACCTTTGGCACCAGCTGGTTTACAGCTCAGGCTCACACATCTGTCTCCAGAGCTGAACACCTCTTGGGCCTCCCCTAGCCCTCCATCAGAAAGCGCACACACTCTGGATCCCATCTGAACTGGATACTTTTCACTTCCAAATGATTTAAGAGGAGAGACAATCCTCTTTTAGGGCTTCTATGGTTAAGATTCTTTCGGGTTATGCTAGTGCTCTTTGCAATTAATGATGTAAACTTGCCAAATTTATTTGTGATGCGGTATGGCGTATATAGATTAATGACCTCCCAGTACAGTATGATTCACAGGTACCCTTAATTAAGCGTCATATGCGAACTGGCCTCAAAATAGATATGCTTTGAGCTAGAACATTTAAAGTCAAGAAAGCCTGAAATGCAGGACCAGTTTTGTAGGATGTTTTGCAAGGCAGCCTGGATGTTGCAAATGCAAACCCTTCTTCCCATATGAAAAAAAAAGCAAACTCCACTAGATAAGAAATAGCAAACCTTTTCTGCCAATAAAAAATTAAAATTCTCTCTATCTGAGGATTAAAAAAAAAATTAAGTTCAGTGGTGGTACAATCCACATAGAGGGCTCCTTTTCTTTCTTGTCATTCTTGGCATCTTGTTTTAGGATCCCTCTTTGATGTTGTACTCTTGCTGCAAGAGGATTGTTTCTAGTTCAGGGAAAGAATGATGCGTCTTTAATAAACAAACCTGGGAACTAATACAAATCCATGTTGACAAATGCTTGTCAAGAAGAAAACCAAAGAAACAAAATCAATACATGGTCTTGCATTAAATCACATTGTTTACAGATAGATATCTTGCAACTTCTTTTTTTTTTTTTTTGTTTACTAAATAGCTGTCCCTGATTAATTTAGGATAAACCAGAATTTGGCTTTATAATAACAAAAGTTTAAAAAAAAAGTTTACAGTCAACCTTTTCAAATATTCTGTCGTTTTTAAGGAAAAAAACATTCCTCCCAGCCTTCCTTATTCTGACACCATTTTACTTTAGAAGATCTCAAAGTACAAGTGAATACATGACACTCGCAGTGTCTCCAGTGTACACATTTTACGTTTGATTTATGACATTACTATATAGGTGCACTTGACAGCTTTCAGATTGAAGCAGAGACAAGAGAGCTTTAAAGTGAGATGGGTTATCCGGGTAAATCTATCAAGGGTTCGTCCTGGGAGAACAAGGAGAGAGGCTTTGTAGAGCCCTGCTGTGTAGCAAGCCTCCATGCTGAGCACATCCCAAGCTCCCTGACAGTTGCGCTCAGCCTTCACTGTAATAACGAATAAAAGGGAGCTCCCTGTAGATTACAGATCTTCCGTGTTTTGACATTGACCTTAATACATAATTTAACCACAAAGCCTGAGAAGTGTGGAACAAGATAAGAAAAGACCACAGAACTGGCAAATAAAGTGATGTTCAATCAGAAATCATATTTGTTCCTGATAGTGGAGATGTGGGCATTAAAAAGGGAGACAGAGAGAGATTGAGAGAGAGAGAGAGGGGGGAAGAGAGAGGGAAGAACAGTCTGGGTTATTTGAAGACTTATGGATCTCTTTTAAAGGACATATGGTTGTCAAATAAAAGTTTGTCCTGGATTCACGGTAAGAAATAAAAAAAAAGTCAATGGTTATTAAATTTTCATAGACACTGGGTTGCTGCTTTTCTCAAAATACTGTAATGGCATTTTCCATGTTTGCCTCATGTTTGTGCTTTTGCTTTTAATTCAATGGACTGCGGAGGAGGTGGTACATAGAATTACCATAAAGCTATCCTTAGGCGTATATTTAGACTAATCGTGTTTAATATCTGCCTATTCTAGACCTTAGCCTGGGTTTCTACACTAAAAGAAACAATTGTTTGGATGCTAAGGGTTTGTAGGTTTTTCTTATTTACAGAGAACGCTCAATGCACAAGTGAAATGCACAGCAGGATGGGCTGCTTGCATGGCAATGGCATGTTTTTACTTTAACAGAAGAGAGGCTCATGCAAAGAAGCAGAATTTTTAGCAAAAAGGGTGTGACTGTGGCTACTGTTAAAATTAAGCACAATTCTTATGGGAAAATTACCAAGGATAAAATTAGGTACAAATTTTAAAAAACTGCTTTTCAAATATCATGAAGGAGGTAAAGAGTTGGGAAAAAGTGAGTTTTCATAATTTGTGTTAGTTTTATTTTTTCATCTCTATTGGACAACATATATGATGAGTTAATCTTACATTTTTGCTTCTAAACATCTTTTATATGGTGCATGACTCACTGCTACAAAATTAAGAATTGATGCCTCCTTTTGGATGGGGTTTTCAGCCCCTTCCCTTACCCCCAAATCCTTCAATTCCATCCTGGAAATTCATGCAGGTGCCTAAGTCAGTTGGGTGGTTTTGAATGATGCACCCAGAGATTCTTTGGTGTTAGAGCAATAATTGGGCTGGTTTGAGATTAATACTTTTTCTTGGGTGCAAGTATTTTTACTTCTTAAAATAAGGTCAAACCCTGAGAATAAAGAATTAAATGTGAAAGACAATACACTGTCTGATATACAAAGCTGGAATTTTGTTCCTTTCATTTCCAAAAGCAAATGAGCGGAACACTCTGAGGGAATTAGAGTACATCAGTATTATCGTTTGGGATCATTGTTGCATGCATACTTTGGAACAGGATGGATTTTTTAAAAATATGTGCACATATATTTAAAGTAAGGTTTCAGAAGTATTTTGCCTCAGAGCAGTCTGCACACCAGAAAAAGCTCAAGTTTGAAATAAAGTTCTAACTCAACACAATACAATGGTCCTAACATTATCTACCTATCACCACAGCACTCCACCCACCCCGTAACCCCTCTGACATGCTCACTTTTGTTTCAGTGATACCACCTACCCCACTGCATACTTCAAAGGGCTGAATATAATACTTCAGCACTTGACCACCTGCTACATTGTTGAAAAATGTTATGACAGTTAAAATCCCAAAGCTACATGGCAAGTCCTTCTCCAGAATGAACTGGACTAATTTAGTACTAAAGATTAGGTCCTAAGTGAACTTCAGAGTGCTTTACACCAGGCTTGTTAAGAATACAGTTTCTTGCTCTCACAAGTTTTTCCATTTGAAAAAAAGAAAGCAATAAACAGGGAAAAAACCCAACTCTGACCCAAACATCTCAGCTATTTCTTGTCCATGTATGCAACTCTCCATCAGTGTGCTAATAACAAATATGAAGCAAAATCGGTATCAATATGGAGAGAAGGGAGTGAAACAGAAAGAACTCCAAGAAGAAAAACAGAAATAACTCATGTGAATTTTTTTCTTACATAGGAGAGGAGACAAACCAATTTTATTCTGGTTAAAAATGGTTCTGCATAAAGCTCGGCAGGAAGGTTGACAAGGCAGTTTCAAAGAAAGGAGGAAACAAATAATATTAGGTTGGCTCAGGTTAGCTGCAGTATATTAAACACTTGTCCATCCATTTGGATCCAAATGTGCTAGCTTGTCTTTCAAATTTTCTTTTACACAGCTTCATCATTTTTCATGGTCATTTTTGTTTGATTTATAAAATAATGCCAGAGTTTTCCCTGAATATACATTACTAAAAGTGTGAAGTTACAGGTGATGCCTGTTGTATAACATTGGCATACCAGCTGTGGCTCCAAATTTAGTTTGCCTTACTGGCACACCAGTCTGAAGGTCTGCCTGTGTAATGCATTGCAAATTGGAGTGTTAAGAGTCCAAGAAAGGGGATAAATGGTAAGAGGAAAGTGAAACACAGTGCTTTGGATTTGGTAAAAAATCCAGGGAAGTGTAATCTGGTGTGACATTTCCCTGTCCTCATTAGGACTAACTTTCACAAACTGATGGAGAGCTGGCAGGTCTGCAAATCTTCTGTGATTGCCTGCAGAGTCGTAAGGGCTGGAAATGCAGTGATTGCTCACAGGATGGCTTATGGGGCTGTTTCTGATTTATGAATGGAAGATGTTACTTTCATCACATAGAGGCACAATTAGAGTAGCTCCCCAATTTCATCAACAGGCCACCAAGAAGATCTATTTCAGGGTCTAGGAAAACAAACACAAAACCAGAGCCAACTGGTGCCGTTCCTTGAGCAGAAAACCAGAAGTTTGTTTTTCTCCCTGCTAAAGAGCCAGTGCTTGGAGTAGAAAGAAGTCTTCAATGTTTTAAAATTATGGTGAATGCTGAAAAGGTAAGGAGAAAGCTCAGGCAGACATGTAGAGGCGATATGAAAGCTGTTAAGGCAAATAAAACAGAAGAGGGGCACAATTCTTGGCTGAGTTTGATGCATAGAAGTACCACATTTTTCATGAGAGCAAAGTGGAAGAAATTGACATTTGATCATCAAAGTTTCCCCAAGGGAAAGAAAAGCCTGTAGAAGAGGTATTATTGATAATATAGATAGAACAATAGAGTAATTTATCACAGACTCAAAACTACCAGGCGTTGTGAATTTGGGACATTTAAAAGTGCCCTTGTTCAAAACTCCACACTTTGTGGTGGATCACTTGAAAGTTCTCTGAATGCTCAGATTAAATGTTTGAGCCTATGACTGTAACACCAGTCAAATGGACCTGTAGGAGAAATGCAGGTACCTTTTTTAAAAAAAGGTCAAAAATGGCTTTTTCGGTTGATGTGAATGAGTATTAAGAACATCCAGTATATGTGCCAACATCAAGAAAGGAAAAGGTGCTGTGCGTTTGCAAAAACACTCAGACTAGAGCAGGTAATGAAATGAATAAATAGTGTGCAGAGGCGAGCTGTGCATTTGCTCAACAAAGAAAGATGCTGCAAAGTCAAAAGAATGGCTAATAAAGCACAAATGGCCTCCATGTGATGCACAAATTAGGCCCAGGAGCAACAATGAAAGAAGTGAGAGAAACTGAAACACACTTGTTCAAAAGAAAGTATAAAGTTGGAGAAGTCAAAGGTGAGACTGAAATCTGAAAGCAAGGGACAAATTCCAGGCCTGGCCAAGTGTGAAGTGTCACTGATGTTCAAAGGCACAAAGAGTAAAACAAGACGTTGTGGTAATGCACAAAGGAGAGCAAGTAGTCCATGGGCATAAACTTGGTCTCGTCACTGGAATGCGTGCCAAAGCCCAGTGGATTCATAGCCCCAGGAACAAACCTGAACCAGACATGAATGTGCCAATGCGTGAAGTGAAGTGTGCTTGCAGAAAAAAGGGGTCACCTGGTGACATTCAAGGTACAGTTAATGGAAGATGCAGAATCTCTCACATGTGGCACTAATAAAAGTGCAGCAAAACATGACAACAGATGGCTTCATTCACAGGATCAGCCAGGGCAATAAAACAGGCTTGTTCTTTGTAGCTGTGGAGAAAAATAGCTAAAAGGATTGGTCTTAGATTTTGCAGTGACCACAAGATGCTGAACAAGATCATTTAAAAAGGGAAAGATTTCCATTTGCTCTCAAGGAACAAAATGTTTGCTGAGATGGCAGAAGCCAAGTTTTTCAGAAGATTAAATACAGAGGGAAGGTTTTGGCAGATTCCCCTGGACACTGAACGCTTCAAAATTTGCTTTCAAATCACCATTTTGCAGATGCTGCTTCCCGAGATTGCCTTTTGGAATCTATTTAGCACAGAAGTGTATTGCAGCACAACGACCCAAACACTAGGAGGTCTCCCAGGAATGAAAATACATCTGAATGACATAATAGAAAGGGGCAGCACCACTATTGAACATCAGGAATGATTGTGGAGAATACTGGAAATTGCAAGAAGAAACAACCTTAAATTCAACAACACCAAATTGTCACTCTCAAGCTAACGAGAGAAATAGACCACGAAATGAATGATACCTAACTCATCTACAGCAGAGACCTCAAGGGCTATGACAGCAACACAGGATAGGTGTATGAATGCATATTCTAAGTAGAACATGCAACAGCCACAGAAAGTTTTGTGATTTTGTCTAGAATCAAAAGACGAGACGCTAAGCATAGATCACTTTTTATGAAACACAAGAAAGGACTCAGTGAAACGTTGACAAGCTTACTGCAATTTTTTTTTTTGAAAGGCTAAGAGGAAGCTGTGAATGTACATGTTCAACTAAGACATTAACAAGTAATTGTAAGTATGCTGTCAAGATTATATGCTTTGCTTGATGCCATGCAACCAGGTGACTTGGAGTAAGCTGTAACAGACTGTATGACCACTACAAATGTATGAAGCTCTGTATTTACCATGAATGTGGGATGAGTTTTGCAAGCAGTCTTATTTCCACAGGATTCTCCTGGAGAAACTGGCTGCTCATGGCTTGGACAGGTGTATGCTTTGCTGGGTAAAAATTGGCTGGATGGCTGAGCCCGAAGAGTGGTGGTGAATGGAGTTAAATCCAGTTGGCAGCCAGTCAAAAGTGGTGTTCCCCAGGGCTCAGTACCGGGGCCAGTTCTGTTTAGTATCTTTATCAGTTATCTGGATGGGGTAGATCAAGGGCACCCTCAGTAAGTTTGCATATGACACCAAGTTGGATGGAAGTATTCATCTGCATGAAGGTAGGAAGCTCTACAGAGGGATCTGGACAGGCTGGAACAATGGGCCAAAGCCAATTGCATGAGATTCAGCAAGACCAAGTGCCGGTTCTTGCACTTGGGTCACAACAACCCCATGCAACTCTACAGGATTGGGGAAGAGTGACTGGAAAGCTGCCTGGCAGAAAAGAACCTGGAGGTCTTGGTCAACTGCCAGCTGAATATGAGCTGGCAAAGCGCCCAGGTGGCCAAGAGGGCCAACAGCATCCCAGCTTGTATTAGAAATAGTGTGGCCAGCAGCAGTGGGGAAGTTATTGTCCGCCTGTACTCGGCACTGGTGTGTCCGTACCTCAAATACTGTGTTCAGTTTCGAGCTCCTCACTGCAAGAAAGATATGAAAGTGCTGGAGCATGTCCAAAGCAGGGCAATGAAGCTGGTGAGGTGTCTAGAGCACAAGTCTTAGGAGAAGTAATTGATGAAACTGGGGTTGTTTAGCCTGGAGAAGAGGAGGTTCAGGGTCAGGGGAGACCTTATTGCTCTATACAACTACCTGAAAGAAGATTGTAGAGAGGTGGGTGCTGGTCTCTTCTGCCAAGTAACAAGTGATAGGACAAGAGGAAATGGCCTCAAGTTGCACCAGGTTTAGATTGGGGTAGGTTTAGATTGGATATTAGGAAATATTTTTTCACTGAAATGGTTGTTAAACATTTGAACAGGCTGCCCATGAAAGTGGTTGAGTCATTATCCCTGGAGGTATTTAAAAGACGAGATGTGATGCTTAGGGACGTGGGTTAGTGGTGGACTTGGCAGTGCTGGTTTAATGGTTGTATCTGATGATCTTGAAGGTCTCTTCCAAACAAATAAATTCTATGATTCTATGAACTATAAGCAGAGAATGGTAAAAATCAACAGTTCTCATGCTCACATTGGATCATCTGGAGATCAGTCACTAAAAGTGCAAGAATAGCAATTATCACAGTAATGCAAAGGAAAATGTAGGGAAGTTCATCAACAAGGACGCCTTGAAATGACTAGTCAAAAAACATACCAATGGGATGGTACCTTAGTCAAAGATGAAGAGAGATTTCACAAATATTGAACATAAATAAAGACTGGCTTAACTGCATCCAGTAGATCTAGATAAGTTAGACTGTAATGGCTATGTTATTCACATATTCCAGGTTCTGAAATCAGAAATGAAACATGATTTATGTGGCTAAGCATAGCATCTCTCCAGGCATATAACTAATTGAAAAGACTACAGGTTTAGCTGTGATCAAGTGTGTTACAAGTAATGCATAACTGTTAAGAAAGGGAATAGATATTACTGCACTCTAGTTCACTAATTCTGAACTCCCGAATGCTTCTACAGTGTATGCATTTTAACATGAGCCATCAAAGGCCTGATTCACTTGCCCACATATAGGCTTCTAATTCCATTTAAGATGCACAGATGTACTCAAAACATCCAGAAGGAATGATGTGGGACTTAAAGGAGACCTATGTATTACTAGAGTGGCAGCTGGAGGCTACAGTGGACATCCTAGGGCATCTCAAATCATGCAGGCACTCATATGTGAGCAGCTCAAATGGGTCTTTAACCATAGATGTCCAGAGGCAAACCAGAGCATGCTTTCTGCATAATGAAGAATTTGCTCAGAAAACACTTGGCACACGACAACCCTGGAAACAAAAAAGGAAAATCAGCCTTAGAAGTCTGCATAGATATCTGAGACATAGAGACAAGCCCTAATCAAAGAATTGCATATAACTGTGATTTTTGGCAAACAGCCTAGAGGAGCCAAAACGGACATAGAACTGCAGCAGTGTCCAGGTGTTTGCCACAGCCCAGAAATACAGGCTTCGGCAAGATTACTGCTGTCAGAAAAGAGGAGTGAAGATACATCACCTGCTTTAGATTCTGGGATTGGAGCCAGTGAACGGACTTCACAGTCAAACTTATCATCCTGATATTGTGCTTATAGGAAAACTTACTTAGACTTTGATATTTGGCTGATATCGCCATTCTTTTTAAAATTAGTGCTACAAGGTCACCTTATGAAAGAGCTGGAGAATTCCCTTGATTAGCTAGCCCAGCACAAGTCTGGTGCAGCACTTGTGGTGTATAGGGGCCTGGTCGTTAGCAGGGATTTGGCTATTGCCAGGGTGAAGATGAGCATGACCTTGATTTTCTGGTCTTCAGAACATGAAGAACAGGCACTGAGGAGCTTTAAGAATAACATGGCTCTTTGATCACCAGTACTTACCTGCCAAGGCTGAGTCCAAAGGCTCAAAGAACCGTTGTACTTACATCAGCTCTTGCATTGAGGTTGGCTTGGGGAACAGTTGAATCAATCTGAGGGCATTTTCCACAGCCATTCTTTGAGTTGTCCTTTCACTTATGCTGTGGCCAGTTCATGGGTAAAACCACCTCCTGCTGCCATTGATAAGATCACTCTGAGGTCTTCCTTCCTCAGGCTTCCTCTTCACTTTCTGTATCCACATCAGTCTCTGGTCATGCAAAGGTTGAACGGTACTGAGCACCATAACTCCCACTGAAATGGAAGCCACAGGTGTACAGTCCATGGGGATGAGACACTTCTTGTTTGAGAGGGCAGACATCATTGTGACAGAGGGATTTTTCTTGGGTAGAGCATGAAACATGCCCATGGCACTTTGCAGGCAAGAATCAATCTCTGTCCTAAAACAGAATTGTAATTTCAAAGCTGTTTCAGAATTACAAATATAGAGAAAAGGCAACCAATCCCACAAAATTGCTGTATTTGCCTTTAGTTCTCTTTTAACTTTCACACAGCTGAACGAAATTATTTTATGTCCAGTAAAAGTCCCTATCCAAAAATGTGCTGGCTGTTTCATTTCATATCAATTTTTTCTGTATGCTTTATGAACTTTTGAAAAGGCAGGGTGAATAATTGCATTGTTTATAAAAATGTAACATAAGTAGTGGAGACTGCTGGACTAATGAAGAAAGAAAGAAACATCTTTTTTGGAGTCAGAAAGCCTGGGGCAAATCAAAATCCTCTTGGAAACTTCAGTGGTAGTTTTGCTTGAGTGCAGATTATGGACTCACAAGTTCTGTGAGTGGACAGGCATGCCCATATTATCTTTATGACATGTGCATGTTATTTAATAGGATGGTTGCAAACAAAATTCCCAGGCTGAAAAATCACTGTCTTTGATGGATCTGAAGTCCCAGCTTAGATCAAAATCCATCCTTTGCTGCTTTGGGAAATGTTCAAAAGCTTTGGAGGAAGTTTCCCTGCTTCTATTGTGTACATGGACAAGGAGAAAAGGATATTAACAGGAGTCCCTAAGCATCTCACCTACTGTCTGGGATTTGGAGTCCAGGACAAACAATCGTGTCTACAATCGTGTCTACAATTTCTTCAGGTGAAGCTTAGGTAGGATGGGTGAATTTCTTCATACAGAAGAGGAACACATGGCTTCAGCAAACTAGCAAGTGGGATGGCAGTCTTCCTAACATCCCTCAATATATTTTTTGTAAGTAACAAATTCCCTGCTACTAAAAAAAAACCAGTCAAACCAATTTAATAACATGTTCAATTGAAAAAAAGATTGTTAAGAGGAGGAAACCTTTTGGGTCCCAATTACTGTTAATTTGTAATCCGGCGAGGGTCAAGTACCTGATTAAATATTTATATAGGAGAAAGGTCATAGTCTTTTGTGATCTTCTTTGCCCTGTGTTAATTTTCCGTCAGATGCAATGAGTTCCTTTTGGAGAACACTTTATCAGAGAAAGTAAGCCTTGCTCTTGGCCTCAGAAAAGGCAACTGTTGGGTTTTGAGGTCAGGCAGCTGAAATTAATCTCCTACAGTTAGGTACGTTTTTAGCTTAAGTTTTTCCAAAGCAATTAAGTGATTTAAGGTTTCTCAGCATTTGAATGCTCATCTTGAGACCTTTGAAAAGCAGACTTTAAGGAAATGAAGAGTACCTGATCTCTGGAAGTTGGGTCACTTTGAAGAGGCCTCTGCTGGACATGCTTATGTCATATGGAAGCCTTCCACAATTGCTTGTCACTTTTGAAAATCTTGTGATCAAAGGACACAAAACTGTATTAGTCTTATATCTATTGTAATTTGTTTTGTAATTTAAAACCCCCCCAAGAGTCATGCCATAGCAGGCTCAAGGGGTATGTGATGAGGAAACAAGTATCTAGGTGAAACTCAGGCAAAACCAACTGGAAACAGCAGCGATTTGCAAGACTTTGCAGTTTGCCCACAGTATGTGTGGCAGGGCAAACCACCCTGTCTGATCCTCCAGCTGGAATGATGGGGCAGGTACAGCTCAGCCAAGGCCTCTCTCTGAAGAACTTCCCTTCCTAAGGCATTGCGTGGGACAGTTAACTCACTGCCGTCAGGATATGGGGCCTTGGGCATCCTCTCAGGGTGAACCCAGCATCTTCTGGGGAGTGGCCAAGTCCCCCAAGTGCTCTGTGGGGTCATCCCTCTGCCAGTGGCAGCCTTTGTCATGCTGATGTGGGATGTAACTTCTGTGGGAAACCTATTTTGTCATTCTTATATTAAAACGAATACCTCTTTCTGTACACTTGTCTTTTGTTTTTATTTTGTTTGTATGCATGTGTGTTTGTTCCTGTTTAGCTTAATATATGATAATTCTTCTGTTTTACTGTATTGTGTTTTTCTCGGTATCTCTCTGTTAATGCTCTACACACACACACATAAATGTGCACTCAATCAAAAGGTTCTACACCAGGAAAATGTATTAGCTAGCTTGGAAGCAGAAGGATGACAACAGCTATAGTTTCCAGGTGGTTCTTTTGCCATAACCATACATCATTGATCATCTAAATAAAACCTAGGAATATGACACAATTATGGGGTTTTGTGTTTATGATGTTGCTTTTTAGCTGGGAGTATGGAGTAATTCATATGAGTGCCACTGGAGCTGTAACGTTCCTGTAATGACATGCTGTTAAGGGCATCACTCCCTTGCCTATCCTGTGCTCAGTAAGAGGTGAGCAGAACCCTAAGTGTGAGATATGTCCCTCCAGAAGACTGCTGCCTTCTACCATTCTGGTCCCCTGAACTTTCAGAACAACCTAAAGGTTATTTTCATGGCACTGGATAACACTTACTTTTCTATTAATTGTGCCCTAAATAGTATTTTAGAACAGTATTTTGAGACATTTCCCTACTGTGTGCATTTTCCTCACTTCCAGCCATTGGTTTATCTCAGCTGGACAAAAAGTTGTCTTTCAGCCAGTAAATGTCATATGGCAGTACATGGAAGTAAAAGAAAAATCACATTTTCTATGTGATTTTTTAATCTTCATCCTGAAACCTTTAGGGATACCTCATCTTTTACAAAGTGTCAGTTTGTTCATAAAACTGTCTTCTTTTTAAATAAAATAAAAAGGAAAGCACACAGATATCTCTTTGTATTTCTTGTGTTACATGATTGCACAGAATACCCTAAATTCTACTCCCAGTTATAGGAGTGCAAAGCCAGTGAAACCACTGAAGCCTGTCCAGGGAATTCAGTGATGCTTTTCTGGATTAATTGGAATGCCCCAGTTGTTTAGAACTTGGGTGGTAACTATGTTTTATTGTTCTGTTAATTTTTTCTTTGTAACTCATAGTTACTTATTGGCTCAGTTAAATGTCTTTGACCCATGGACACTGAGTAGTACTGAGAGAAAGATATGACTTCCACCTATTTGTAGTAACATTTTTTCCCCCTCACTGATGTGTAGTCCTACTGCTAACACCCTGAAGATTGAAGGTGTTGCAGACAAAACAGGTGCTTATATCCTTAGAAATGTAGTGTCCTTACTACACTACCCTTTTATGAAGAATTGCAGAATTAACAGAACATTTGCTGTCATCGTGTTATACTTTTCCCTTATTTGTCAGGTTTGAAATGTGGGCTCTTGGGAGTAGTGGTTATTTATTATTCCCTCTTTATATAATATTGAGTAGAGCAAGATGGTGATCTCGTTTGGCTACTAGTAGGCAGAATTTTCTAATCTAATATTACATGGTCAAATATGAATTAGTCAGCCTAGGCTTGCATTTTACTCAATAGGCAGAATTAGGCACTTAAGAATGACTTTATTTTAAATTTGAATGTTTTACTGCAGAGAGAAAACCCTTGCTGTAAGAAAATGTGTCTGTTTTCTTTTTCCCAGAACTTGTAGAGCTGAAGGTAAGGAAGTGATCATCTTGTCTAGCCTTCTGTATTATCACAGACCATTACATATCCAAAATTACATATACAGAACCCAAGTAACTTGTACCTCGGTGAAATACTATCTTCAGAAAGGCTACCAGTCTTACATGGAAAAAGCCAAGTAATGTAAAACCTCTACTATTTCTAGTGGCAAAAGGTTCCTAGGCTTAATCACCATCCTGCAGCATTAAAAAAAGATACTGGTTTATTCTCATTTGAATTATCTGGCTTCATGTCCTCAGCCTTTTTGTTCCTGCTATACTTCTCTCTTCTGGAACTTTGCACAGTACCTGATACCTGTGAAGGATTGAAATCATGTCACTTGTCTTGCTTCAATAAAACAAATATACTGAGCTCCAAGAGTGTCTCATTTTAAAACATTTTCTCTAGGTCTTGTGATGCTTTCTTCACATTTTCCAGTTTTTCCATTTCCTTCTTAGAGTATGGACACCACATCTGCTCACCAATGCCATAAACCACCTCCCCTTTCTTGTTCCCTTTTTAAGCATTTGAGGGCTGTGATTTTTTGCCACAGTAAAACACTTTGAGTTCCTGTTGAGCTACAGTCACATTGGAGCTTGTTTATTTTAATTTATCTGCAGACATTTCTGTGTAATATTCTGTAATTGCATGGTAAATTATGACCATAAAACTTCAGGGTAATTGCCTGCTAGAGTATTCTATGTAATGTAAGACGTCCAATAGTTTTCACTACACTCCCTGCAGAAGGAGCTTGAACACTGGATATACAATGACATTTTTCCAAAATCTATCAAATCTGGGTATTAACACAGTGACAGACTTCTGCAGAGTGACACTAGCCAAATAATTTGACTCACCATGTTGCATTAGATTTTTGTGCATGTCAACAGTCTGTTGTGATGAGCCAAAACACTAAGGGAAACAGTGCTCTTCCAAAAATGACAATTTAAGCCCATTTTAATTTTGTTACTTCACTAAGCTCAAGGGTTGGCAGCTGAGAATCCAGATCACCCCCTCAAAAAAACTGTTGCTTTCAGCCAAGGAATTTGCAGTATGTTTTAATAGAATAAATTAATTACATAGCAAAGAACTTGGTGGCTTTGGAAGCCAAACTGCAGACTCCTTAGAAGAGAGCACACTTTTTAAAATAGAATATTACAGAGCACATTCTTATTTTTAAGTGGAGAAAATACCAGCTTGGATTCATCATTACAGGCTGGTAAACTGCATTTTCCTACTTGTATTCTAGGCCAAGTAAGGATTTCCTACTGTAATTTTCAAATTTCTCCCTGGCATTTTTTCTTTTTTTTTTTTTTTCTTTACTAGTGCAGTTTGGAAGAGAGAAATACTGTGCTTGCCCAATGTCTCATAACATCTGTGTTACTGGAACCAGATAAGGACATACGGAAAGTCCTTGATCCAACAGAACCCTAAGCTTGAAGAACGCTTAGACTGTAAGCTGCTATGGACAGGGCTATTTTGCTGATGTTCATACAGAGTCTTTTGCAGTGGCATTTGTGCCCATGACAAAAAGCTCCCAGGTGCTCAAGTTATAAAACTGAAAAATATGTAAATAGTCTCCTTGAAGATCCAGTGCTTTGACGGATCAGGGCCACGACTCAGCGGATGAATGATGTTGGCTCACAGCAGCTGAACAAGCCCTATTGTTTTAGGAAGCTGTCATCTTGTGCTCCAAATTCTAATCCTTCATTAAAAATAGCCTCTAGCATATAATTGCAAAAATAGCCTTCCCCACTTGGACTGACAGCAAGTTGATGCCGTGTTGCCTCTAGCTTCTGTAATAACTGGAGACAGCAGCTCCAAATGGCCTATATTCACTCCTTTCAGTTCAATATCTTGTTGACTCTGAAGTCTAACGATGGCTCTCTCAGAGTTCATGCTATTATTTAACTTATGATCAAATACACAAGAAACAAGAAGATCAACAGGGGTTACTGTCTTTAAAGCACAAAACCAAAAATATGTGATTAGTGTTTTCCATGTGATCCTTTTCCTCAAACATGATCCTTTGTTTCTTACCAGGCAAAAGCCACTGTCTTCCTCTCCAGTTTCATAAAAAACATATTTGTTACTATGGAGGGTATTAGAACTTGTTCTTAAACACTCATACTTTCTCAATTCCTCTGTTTTTGTTTTGTTTTTTTTTTTCACCCATAAGTATGTAACTTTGGGTAATTTCTAGTTTATTATGTTTACACTAAAAAAAGCATGTTCATTCAGAGTGGCTTAAGTGAAGTTCTCTACCTTGTCTTCTAACTGGAAATGTGCATAGCAAGCTCATGTGAACTATGTACTTTTTCCTCCTTTCAATTTGTAGATGAAAGATTCATGGAATGAACTGACTAAAATGAATCAATAAAGTATCCAAAACAAGACCAACTGTATTGTGGCCAATTGAGAACATTTTTTTTTCAACATCTGGTAAAAAACATCTGTGGTATTGGACTAAGAGCAGGTGCAGTGTTCAGGAACAAGGATATTTGAGATGCAGATGGACAATGTGTGTAAAGGGTTCAGGGAAAAATTTTGAGAATCTGGCAGTTAAAATAATGTATTCCAAGGTAGCCCAGGGAATTAAAGGACGATCTTTTCCTGAGGCTCAGTCTTAAATATTTGGTGTGGAGTATGCGTGAATGAAGGAGAGGTTTGGAAATCTGGATAAGACCTAACATGATCTAAAAAAAAATTCTGATCTCGAACACTGCAAGTAAAGCCGGTTACTGTTCCTCTATAAACCTTTAATCTATGAAAAATCTTTTAGGCAATGCACCAGTCCTTGTGAAAATGCACTTTTATGAACAAAGAATATACATGAGACTGTGAAAAATTGTCATGCAGTATGACAACAATTTGTTCTTTCCCTGTCATAGTTTGAAGATGAAGTGTGCTAACAAGCAAATTGAATTAATGTTAGACTTCTATGAGAATATCTTTATGAAGCACCTCGAGGAATATACAAGAGAAACCATTTGAGTATGAAACTCTTAGTTTTTCTCTCCTGTGAAATCCTCTTGGTGTTTGTTAATTTGCTAAAGACATTCCAGAATGCAGTCTTCTATGACACAGCTGGTATTAGGGGTTGCATAAATCCTGCAGTGTCACAGAATGACTCAGTCTGTGGTATCTTCTGTAAAGAAGAAAATGCCAATTAATTGCAAAGGTAAGATGGTGAAAAAAGATTATTATTTTTTTAAAGACAGATGCTTTTTGCTGAATACTTCCTGCTACTCAAAAAGCCTGGTTACTTGGGGCAAATAGAACATAATCTGAGTATTAAGTCAGTTTTTCTATCACCACTGCAGGACTCTGTAATAACAGAATTTTTCCCTAATGCGATGAAGACTACTAAATAGAAATATTTCAGAATATGCAGAATGTTTCTCTTTTCCTGTAGTGGAGGTACAAGGTAAAATACGTGAGTATGTGAAGGAGTTTAAAATACTTATTATCAAAGAATTTGTTTCATGTGGTTTATAGTTTATTTTGCCGAAGTACTTTTGTAAGATACCGATACTCTTCTTTACAGGTGGATTTTGAGTTGCCCTATTTATAACAATGTATGATTACGTTACTTATGAATTTCTGTTCACCGGTGTGGTAATAAACATACACTCTGCTTTCCTGCCTCTACAGAGCTGGAGGCGGGTTTTCACCTTGTCCTAGTTAGACCAGTCATTGATATAATGTAGAGGCAATCATTAAATACAGCTGTATAACTTGCCTTACTCTCTCCTTCAAAATGTATCCGAGAGACCCTATAGTTTTAACTGTATTAGGCTCTTCTTTAGCAAGTAAAGAAATGCCAGAGGAGATTGTACACGTAATGACACTTTTAAGAATCGAGTTGCTCCCTTAAACATGTCTGACAAACTAAGTAAGTGTTAATTACCTAATTTAATACAGCTTGGCTGATCTGTTTATCAGACAGAAATTTTGTATACCATGCGTGTCTTTTATTATTGTTGCATGTCAAACTGAGGTGGGATTTGCCTCAATTTTTGAACACTTGTTTCAAAGGAACACAGCTAAAGTTTGCAAGAGAATTATTTTTGTGATATTTCCCCACAAGGCTGGCTTGTCAGCCTTATCAAGGCGCTTTATGCTCTCTCTTATAATGTAATATTTAATACCTTTGTTTTTTGCATTTGGTTTCCTTGGTACCATTAAGGTAGGACAGGAAAAAAAGGCAGATACAAAAGTGTAAGTGTTGCTTTGGCAATTAATCTGCTGAACTATACCCAACCAGCTGAATGACCGTAGAGTAGGGCCCTGATTCTGCAGGCACCCATCAGAGAACTTCTCATCTTTCATATGGATAATTCCACCCATATGTCCTTATTGAACATGAAAACTTTTTCCCGTTTGTTGCATGAGGAAGCACAACACAGCACATGTGAAGTCTACTGTGGCGATTTCACCCCTTGTTTTAATGCTCTAAGGCATCTCGAGAGGTAGAGTTCAAACGTGAGTTGTGTATACCTAAGAGAGTCAGACAAACAATTCCAAATGCATGGGGTCCGTGGTTTGGGCTTATTGTAGCATTTAGCAGTCTGCTCAGATGACTTCAAGAATAACATTTCTTTTCTGTGGCTGTTTGGAGATGTTTAATTCTGCCCCTGTCCTGAGGTTTTGGAATCCTGGATAGACTGCAGGGAGGCTTATCAGAACTGGTGTTGCCAGAAGCTAAGACAACATAATTCACATTCCCAAAACACAAGGAATTAAAATAGAATGTTGTCAGGTGTACAGGGTTTTGTCCTGATTATTTTCAACTTTAGTGAGAGGCTCTCATCCTGAATTTATAGGTGGGGAGTTCAGATTTCCACCTCTGGTAACATTGAAATGCAGGCCTTCTCTCTCTATGCTCATTTCCATTGGCAGTCCATTGGAACTTCACTGAGTCTTAGCTGCATCCTCCATAAATTGGGGAGGATGATCCTTTGCCAACTCCTTCATTTTTCCTTCTTCTGAAACTTCTGAATCTTGCCCAGTATGCTGCTCCAAAAAGGCCTTCCAGTCCTATTTCTGTCTCCTACTTTATGTATTTTCTCCTCAGTCTTCATTGCCCTCTATTTCTTCAGTTTGTTCCCCATAGGGAAGTACAAGGGACTTCTCTTTCCTTTTTTTTAGCCTCATTTTTATTCTTTGGTCACTTCTCACCACAATGGTCATCTCTGCTAGAAGCAACATCTCTCGAGTAGAAAAAAAGCAAACAGGCCTTTTAAATAAATTGGTCCTTGAGAAGAAGTGGGAGATGACAGCCATTTTCAGGCACAATCCTTAAAGGAAAGCCAGGCATTCTGAGTTGATTTCAAAGCCTTTTGTTACCAGAGGACATTTTTTCACGTTCCCAAACACCAGTCTCCTTAGTAGCATTCTGTGTCAAATCCAAACAGTATTTTGAAATGCCCTTCATTTTTTATAAATTAGCATAGAGATGTTAATATGCCTGTGAATCTTTGTATAGTGCACAAGCCTTTTCATTAGATTAACGGCTGCCACCTTTTCTGAGTCCGGTTGAACTTTGTCATGGGTCCTACAGAACTAATTTCATCTGGCCAAAGCTGTCACAAGCTGCACTGAGGTTCAGGTTTACTTGCTCTGGCTTTCTGTCACGAGTCAGTGGATCGTTTTCAACCCCAAGAAGCAACCTGTGCTGAATTTGTTATGAATGGGAGATGTGATACTTTAGTACATGTTGGGTGCTATGGCAGACTCAAAAGGCAGTAACCATCCAGTGACACTTTAGGGTAAAGAACAGGTAGAATACAAGCATTTTACCTTCAACTCCTGTCAAAAAGAATAGCGCTGAGCATCTGCCTGAAGTACATAGGAACTGCTTGTGCTTTTCTTCTCTTCCAGAAATATTCCTGGATTTTATTTTTAGTATTTAAGACAGAGCTAGTGAGGCCATGTATACTGTGAGATTTCTTCACCCAGTAAGCTTTGGCATCTAAGGCTCATAACTTGCATGCATTCATTAGCCACATTCTCAGAAAACTGCAGCGTTCAGGGTGCAAGTTACGAACCAGCCCTGAAAACTGAGTTGCAAGATGTAGAAATTTTTTTTTCTTACCAGCACTTGTTTCACTTAGCAGTGTATCTGTCTGTATATACTCTGCATAGGGAAACTTTTATAGTGTTTGCAATATTGTTTCAGAAATGGTTTTATGATTTGTGGCTCCCAGAAAAACATATTCCAATAAAACAGCTTTGACACTTGCTTCACCTGGTTACTCAAAATATTAACATCTCTGTTGAGTGAAGGTATGGCAAGCGTGTCGAGGACATAGTAATCTTGGGCACTTTCTCTTTCATCACAGACAACTGACAGAGAAATTGTTCCAGCTAATTTCTTTTTTCCCCCGGCAACATGGTAATCAAAGACTTTAGGGAGATACTCAGTACGCAACCATTGAGATGTTGGCATGACCCCAGGAGATTTTAGGTTTGCTTCAAGGTAGTAATACAGACTTGGGTTATCAAGATCACTGTGTGCCACATTAACACATGTAAATGCTCCCACCATATGAAAAAAAAGAACTCACTGAATTGTTTTGGTCCTAAACAGTTACATGTTTTCCTGTCGGACACATGGGACCAAAATTTGACCCTCCTCTTGCTCTGTGCCCTGTGGCTCCAGGAGGGCCAATGGCAGGATAGTAGCACTGGCACATCCCATGTGCAAAACACCACCAACAGAAACATTAAATGGCATTTCTTAGAGAAAAGATCTAAACCAGGTGGAAATGTTTTTAATTTTGTGCCCGTTTTTGTCTGCCTTAGCCTGGTGTATACAGAGGCTCTGGTTTTAAAGCCTATCCTTTTCTCAGGCAGCTGCCTGCCTTGGGGGCAACTGACCCTTTCAGAAACGGGGAAACAAGAAAAAAGGCAAGAGCTTCTCCTGTTTCCCCTGTCTTCCTGCTTGACAAGAGTACTTTAGGGGTCTATAGGGGTGGTGGTGTTATGTACTGCAGTTTTCACAGAATTAGGGGTGTCTCTCCTCCCTAAGTCTGTGGCTCTTTCTTGTATCATCCACTCTGGGTGAGGGTGCTCCCTCAGGTAGTGACAACATGGAGGTCCCTTTGCCTGGTGAAGGAAAGAGCTCTGGGGAAGGACTGGAGTAGTTTCTCCTCAAAAGATTCAGGCCTCCTGCCTTGTGTGCTCCCTGTGGATTTTGCCTTCTGTTCTTCAGAGCTAGGAAGTGGCAAGGGAGCCCAAGGGTGGGCTGGGTCCTGCCTGGCTGGAACTGCCCAGGTGTATTGGGAGGTGTGGAGAGAGCTGGGACCATGGGACAGAATGCTGCTGGCTTCTGGAACCTTCCAGACAGCATCACTCTTTTGGGTCAGTACAAATACAAAAAAAGAGGCTGATAAGAGAGAAAACACTTGGTGCAGTGTTACTGCAGGACAGTGCTGGGAAGTGCTCAAGGGTTCCTGACTGGTTTTGGAAGATGTCACTTCCTGGAGCAAGCGGCTGCTGGCAGTGCTCCCAGCTCCAGGACCCCAACCTGCACCGGTGCAGGCAGTGACCAGGGATTGAAGTGGAAATGGTGGTGAAGGTGGAGGATAGGGTGCAAGGCGGGGCAGGATGCGGGAGCCCTTGCACGCCCCTTGGCCAGATGGTTACATCTCTTGCTGGTTAGGACCATCCTAACAATGAAAGTGCTGAATGAGTGAACACTTACAGATTTCCTTAGGATTGAAGGGTTAGTTAAATATGCCCCTTTCGAAAAAAAAAAAAGGGGGAAAGTTTTCTCACTTTTTTGATACAGTACTTCTGTTATCATGATATTAATAATTTTGAGGACACTGTGGAAGACTGTACTAAGCTGTTGCCGTGTCAATTACACAGAGCTATATTTTTGTGCTCATTATTATTCTTGGATGTCTCTAATTTACATCTAAATGTACTGACTAATTTTGATTCAATCATGTCAAAAATGATAGGTCATGTGTGGGAGGAGATGACAGTCCTACCATCAGGAATTGCCAGAATGTGAATTCCTCGGGGCAATGATTTAATGCCCAAGTCAAGCAGTGCTGTCAGAATTGGAGGCCAAATTATGACACATTATGCTGTACTATGGACTTGCACATACAATACATATGAAAAAAGTGACTGAGATTGGAGTTATTAAACTATGCTTTAACCGCTGCTACATTTTCCTTCTCGCTCTCACTCTCTCTCCTCCCTGCCTTTTTTTTTTCCTTCCCGCTCACTGCATTTGTTCAGAGGTACTAATAATGGTACAGAAATCTCTTCTGTAACAACCAACATCCCAAGCCATTCTGAACAGCAGCCTGTGATTAAAGTGGATGCTAAAATAATGGCACTTGATGTACATTTCTGCTTAGCCTTTCTTTAAATCATTTACATTTTTTTAGCAAGCTACATGTCAGCTAGATGTTCTGTGAAAGGGCAGGGCCTAGTCATTCTATTGTGCTTTTTTCCCAGGATTTTTTTTTTTTAAAGGAATCCACTGTCTCTGGATAGACCTGCTGAATAACCTTCAGTAGTTCCCAAGCAGTCTAAGGGAATGGATTTGCATATTGGATAACTCATCCTAATTATTACACCCTACTTGCCCTTTTTAGCTTAAGGGGATTTATCTGTCAGAAGTAGGACTTTTTTTTTTTTTTAAGAAATGTTTGGTTTTCTACCTTGCCTTTTAATACTGGGGGAGAAGCTACAGAGATGTTTGCCATGAATGCCGTATGTGCAGATCATTGCATATTCTTGTTCAATCAATGTTGGGATTAATGTCTCAAAATTCTTGGTTAGAGTCACTGTGAAGCTGTTGAATTTTATGATCTTGTATTTTCATACTGCTATTGTATGTTCATCTATTGTAGTCCTAAAATAATGCAATAAGGTACTTACTATAATACAATTGATAGCTGAGTCAAAATAATTGTGGTTTTTTTTAACTACGAAGAATGACTTAAAAAAAACCCTTGAGATTTCAGAAAATTTGTGTGAGAAGTTGTGCTAATTGATTTTATTGGCACAGGAGTGGACAATTTTTACAGTGTACATCTCAGTTTTGGAATATTTAAATGAAATCCTTAGTATTTTTTGAGGTATTGGAGATGAGCAAAAGGGAAATTTTTGCGTAATGTAACAAATATAACATTTTAAGCATTGCTCTAAGAAAACCGGCAGACATTTAAGCATATAAACTGAGAATGGGCACTGGGATGTAGGGCCATTGCTGAATTTGGAAAAGATTGGTTTGATTGTAACTACATTTGGATCATTTAGGTGAAGTGCAGTGACACTGTCATAGAAGGTTTGGAATACTGTTTGTAAACCTTGAGGCTTAATGTTCACAGAGCCCCAGATCCTGAGAATCTGCCTTGCTGCAGACATGTGGCTTGTGTTGTTCTTTTCTTACCTCCTTGGGATCATTAAAATTCACAGTGTCTCAACTTTCTCAGTTGTACTGGGGCTGAATGCTGATAGCCTGGAGACTACCTCCATGTCCAATGCGGCTGTGGCCACTCATAGATACAAATACCCAACCATGTGCTGGAAGTGTAAGAGGTTTCCAAATGGCTTATGTTCTCTCTGTGTTATCCTAACAACTGTTCCTGATCTCCTTTGAGGCCATGGGAGAAAAGGCAGCAGGAGGGATGGACTGCATGGGCCAGATCTGCCAGTTGGATTGATCAACCCAATTTACATCACTGCAATGCAAGTGACAATTATTGTTGCTCTAGGAGGAGAGTGTGCTACAACTACTCTTATGGAGGTGAGATGAGTGTCTAATGTGCTGAACAGCAAAGAAAGGTCCCTCTGTCTTCTGGGAGAGTTCACAGGCAGCTGGGATTGTTCCCAAAGTCTCAGGATTCTGATGTCGTTGTTGATGTCTGTGCTGAGGCTGCAACGCTGGATGCTCCGAAACATAGTACAGACAGCAGTAGACATGAAAAATCCAGTCCAATCAAGTGCCTCTTTCCCAGGGGCCACTTTGGGGAAAGAGGAGTAGAATTTGTCAGGAGTTGGAAGGAAATGAGTAAGAGATTGTATGGGTTGGATCGGATGTTGGGATTGTAAGAGGCAACAAGGAGAGTCTATAGATCTAATTTCACTTCTGCAGGCACGCAATTGAAATTCCTCCTTACACTGACATGGAGCAGAAATGATCTGCAGCCAACTGGATTTCATACTTCAGTCTGCATTTCCCTGAATGTGGAGAGTTCCTATCCCTGATAATTAAACTTCAAAGCTAACACCCTATTAAATGAATAAAGCTATTATTTCAGTCTGTTTGGCCAGCGAGTCGGTTGACATAGTGAAGGCATTAAAGAGGGCTATAAACTTCACTATATTTCAAACAAAATCAATGTTTTAGAAAATACAGCAAAATTATCAGGAATACCTTAATCTCATGATGTCTGCAGATTTTTCTGTGTGCCTGAATGTCTCTTTTCAGTGCTTAGGAAAAACAGGAACTGAGCCAGCCTTCCTGACTTCCGCTGGTCATGGGCTTGCTGAAAAGCCAGGACTAGCAGCCTCATTTCAGTTGGCAAAGAGAAAGTGAACAGCTGACAGGGACTGTACCTGAAAAGGCATTTTTCCCTTGTAGTTCGGTCATGGATTCCCAAAGATGGAAAGAATGGAAGCTCACTGGGTAAAACAGAAAGCTGTTACTCAGTAAGATATCTTGCCATTTTGCTGGTACCTGAAAGAGAAGTATTTCTATGTCAGCTTACCATGTAAGCCTGCACAGTTTTTAACAAAAGTTGGTTTTGGACTTCTATTTGTGGTCCTACATAAAAAAAGCCATTCCTTCTTTTGAATTTCTGAGCTCTGGAAACCAGTGCTATTTTGCATATGGAACTCTGTCAAGCGTCTGTCGTTCCATTTTTGCTGATAGGCTTAATCACAATAGTTCCTAATTTTCCTGGAAATTTTATGGTTTTTTTTTTTCCAAACAAAATTAGCTCTATTTCACAGGGCAAACTGAGGCTTCTTAATTAAGCCAGTCACTGGCTTACCTAACAGTCTTGTTTTCTGAAGACTAGGATAGAGGTAGCGGAGGAACCAGGCTAGATGCTGTTGGAAAAGGCTGCAGCTTTCTTAACACATCTGGGAACTATCCAGCAATTACTTGTACAAACCAGATCATTCTTCCTTCCATAATCCACTCCACCTGTTGGAGGGCTGCCATCAGAATGGCTGGCCAGTGTGGCCATTCCGGCTTGTTTTCTGGCCTTATTTTCCATGTGGTCAATGGAGCTGTGAAGAAATGATGAGACACCAGCTTCATTCAGCAGTTTCTCTGGAGCCTCAACCCCTTTACCCCTTTTCGGGTTTCTGCTTGCCAGCCAGCTGGATCTGGGATCTGCCTGCCCCACATTGGACTCTTGGCAAGTTCTAAAATATTGAACATAATTTTCCAAGCTCCCTTCTGCATTCCTGAACTGCTGAAGTGACTTTCCCCAATTTGTCCCATCTGTGATCCCAGCCCAGTGACTCCCTGGCCAAATGAAAAGGAGAGGAAGAAATTTTCCCTTACCTGGAAGACTGTGACTTTTATTGAATATGCCTTCCCTAAACTTTGCATTTTCAAATGCACTGTAAAGTAGTACCAACACATACCTGTTTTTCCTTTCCCTGTCTACATATCTGTGAATTTGTTTTGTGCAAGACCAGAAGATGACTGTATTACCTGTGCCACAAGTGCAACTAGTAGCATCTCATTGTCTTCTCCCTCCTTTTCTGTCTTGCTGAGCTGATCTGGCTGGCACAAAGCTTTTTTTTCTGTTGTGTGTCGTTATGAAGTGGTATAGACTCAAATATGAACATAGCTGATTTCTTCCACTTTAGGCATTTAAAAGGCCAGGTGGTCTATACTAGACATTGAGCCTCTCTTCATAGTCAGCTGAAAGAGAGAAACATGTTCAGAGGGCAAATCCCATAATTTCAGTAACATGCTTGCCTAGCATGCATTGCATTTTGTCCCTGATGTACAGTGGGCCAAACTGGCTAGATAAAGTTTGAGTAATACTGATTGACTATGAAGAGTACTTGTGACAGAACAAGAAGAGCAGTTACCTTCCTGAATTTTTCCTTAGGGAAGTTTTCCATTCTGCCAACTGGACCAGCCTAGCATTTCTTACTGAAACATCTCTGAAAGACTACATGTATCAAACACAGCTGTGAAAAACAGACATTGAAAGGTGCTTAGAAAGACATCCCATGCTGAATAAGAAGAGGACATTTCAGACGTACTTGGCCCCTTCCTTTCCTGGAATTCCTGTGCAGTACAACAGCGATAGTTCTTAGCGGTGGAATAATTTTTCAGCTATGGATATGTAAAACTTACAGGATACAAATATTTGTGAATCTGGCAAGGTATTTTTTGAAACCTCGGAATTAGCCAAACATAGCCTGAACATGTAGAAGTTCCTTAACTTGATTCTGTAGGTAAAATTTCAGTTGCAGTATCCACAGGACAGATCTTGACTGGCCAGGAAAGACTTTCTCCTAGTGTCCTCAGTCATGTTTCCTCTCTTCTCCCATTACAGCTACCAGCCACTGATATCAGCCAGTGGTTTTTCATGCTGGCAACTGTCCCAGAATGCCCTTTGCTGAAAGATGGAGTACGAAGGAGAGTTTGGCAGAGGGAGGTCAGAGCTCTCTTTGTGTTCTTTTCATAACATGGAAAGTCTCTAAGGTGGAAGGTGAATCTTATGAAAAGGAAGTCCAGCCCTTAAAAAATGAGAAGAAATATGAAGAAGGAAGAATACCAGCCAACAGAAAAGCTATGCTTGAAAGTGGGAGTGGGAGGATGGTGGAGAAGCCAGCCACTGCTGGAAAAGGAAGTTTGTGAAATGGCTTGCAACAGAAAGAGCGGCTCTTAGGAAAAGATGGATGACCTTGGAAAATGTGGGTTCCTTGCTGGTGGGAAAAGGGGGTGGAAGGGTGGCCCATCTAAGTCCTTGGCAGAGGGCAGGTTCAATCTGCATTTGGTACTTTTATTCTTGCTCCTTTCCCTATGCACAGGGTGTGGAAAATCTATTTTCACTGCTGTATAGAAGCATTCCAAACTAAAGCTCATAATAAGCAAAGGGGGAAAAAATAGCAGATGTGAATACATGTGCTAATTAAATCAAGTGGTTTGGCTACATCCTGGAACTGGTGCTTCTGAAGATTGGAATACAAAAAATATTTCTTCAAAGTTATATATTTCTATACAGAAATCTTTCCTGTTTGGGATTATGTTAAGATGAGTTTATTATTCAGATTCCAACAAATGCTGTTTTCCAGATGTGACTTCACTAGTTACTCCAATCTATTAAACTTTCAGTGCCCTCCAACTTGACACATATTTGACATTTAAACACTGTTAACAAATAATATATAAATTCCTCGGAATACTGATCTAATAACATAGGAGTGATAAACGTTTAATGTTAGTTGAGGATAATATGAATTACCAACAGTAAATAATAGACTTGGAAACTGTGTTAGCAGGACAATGCCTGTGGTGTAAAGAAACACAAACAAGCAGAGCAAACAAAATATTGTGGCTGAAATTTGATTTGGAGAACTGTCCTGGTGTGGGTAACTGTGTATACGACTTTGCACATGCATGTGTTTTTATGTGGGTGATGGTCACGTCATCTCATTTGGAATAATCAGTATTTAAGGAAAGCTTCAAAATAGCTGATATGATTTACTGGCTTAGGGTGGACTCCATTGGTTTCAGTCATAAACACAGGTTGAGATTTGTGAGGGTTTCCTTCCTGTGGCTCACACAGGGAGGACAGGGAACTGATTTAGCACTTTCTGATTTCTTCTTCTTTCACTGCTTACACCTTTGTGTGAAATGAGTAATGCTTTTGTTTCTCCTGCCTGACTTTGCTGAATGATTTACATCCAGGAAAAATGATTCCCTGTGGAAATAACAGTTATTAATTTCCAGTACCAAGGCTAAAATAGCCTTGATACCATCATGATAAAGAGTAGTGTGGTTAGAATCACTGTGGTATAGCATCTACTATGACTTTTTTAAATGTTAATTTGGTCTCTTAATTTGACCTCCTGTTAGGCACTTTATGAAATGAAGATAAAAATGGAAAGGGTAATACATTAATGTTTAATCCACTTAATGAAATAGGATTTCCTTTGTGATTCCATATAAATTAGTGTATAAGTATGACTATTTTACCTGACATAATAATAGAGATGAAATTAATTCTCAGCTGTAAATCCTTGCAGCTAATTTTGAAATGGTCACTTTACCCCTGTGGATTGTTGCATTTTACGGTAGTCTGGGAGACTCACATTTTGTTTTTACTTTGTAATGTTTTCTACTTTTGCAGTTGTTTCCCTCCTGTGTCTGATACCCTACAGATATGAAGAATGCTGTGGGTTAGTATATGCCAGAGGGAAGGTTAACAATGGTACATTCCTCACACAGGACTGTTTTGAGGTGGGTTACCCAGGTCACTATGTTATTTCACTTTTTTTTCTTCTCTTCAGTCGTGATAAATGATTAAGAGATGGATGGAGAAGAGAGGTCTTGGAGTCTGCAGTTCTTTCTCTTCCAGCCCCACAGGGAATAGATAATTTGCACCTGAACATCTTTTAGTCTTCATGTCTTACTGTAAGACATTCAGGTTTGAAGGCAATGCCCTGTGGGTGTTAGCCATTGCCCCCTGAAGTTAGTCTTTCCACGGTGCATGTATGATTGCTGGCATTGCTACTGACACATTGTGGATTGAACCAATGATGTCAAAAGCACGGATGGCTATGGCTTGAGCTAACCCTCTTTCACCCTGGGTGGTCATTGATTCTGTGGAGTCTGCACAGGGGAAAGACCAGTGGCACACACACTACCAGGCCTTCATGCTTGAGGACCTATAGATCATTAACCAATGTTAATCTTCCCTTAATAAAATCTATGCATTGCAGAGCAAAACAAGCAGACAGCAAATTGATATTGGGACAGACAGACTATTCATGGGACAAGGATGCCATCTAAAAGAAATAAAATGTACTGGACCATATCTGTTTGACTGGAGTTATTACATATGTTTTGCTGATCAGTACATGAGGACTTGGTGGAGTCAATAACACCATGGGCTGGTTGAGATTTCCCCACAACTGTTTTGTACTCTTGCAGCCCCAGTGAAAACACTGGAATTACTCCTCATTTGTAGGTGTGTGAGATCTGAGTAAGCTCCGGCTACAGGCAACTGCTTTTAACATGAACGTGCTTTCCCCTTCTGCCAGTGGATTTGACTTGTACCAAGTCTGTACATGGTTTTGGTTGAGTAATAAATTTCCAGTTATTTAGTAAAGTGTTCTGCCTCTTTGTTTACTTCAGCAGGACTTTTCCATTAATGTACAACCTTGTATTCAGTTGGGACCAAGTAATATTCCATGTGTACTGATTTTAGTCTATTAAAATATTACACATTTTATATTTTTAAAAGGAACCACAGGAAATTCAATTTTTTCTTTCTTTGAGTTTCATTATTCTAATATCAGAAACCATATGTGGGTTTCTACTCTGTTGCTTGTTGTAACATGTGGCTGAAAAATAATATAAAATTGGGACTTAATTGCACTAAATGCTTGGCAGACAAGCTGCATCTGGTTTAAGGAAAACCCAAGCATCTTCCTTTCTGAAGGCTATGAGGCCTTGAGAGTGGTAAATTAAGAAGGATTTTTAAAAAATTTTGAGCTGGTTAGGTAAGAGAACCTACAAACTGTGACGTTTGGAGCCTGATTCCTTGCCTTGGTAAAAAACCACCAGTAACTCTGTTAGAGTCGGTGGAATTAATGCACTATAAAACCTGTTAATGTGAGATCAAACTCTGGTCAGGTATTTGGAATCGAGAGGACTATAGTCCAAGATCTGCAGTCCCTGCCTTTTGAAGTGTAATATCTCAGTGTACCAGGCCCAAACAGCTTTGTATGCTCTGCTGGGAAAAAAATCTGCTTTTGGCCTTTTAAAGATTAGATGAAGTAAGCTGGAAAGGAGCTAGTTTCACCTCATAGGATGGCTGAAAGATAGGAGAGCTTGCAACAGGCAGACAAATCTTGCTGGTTGTGGCCCAGTCATTGACACCTGGGTGAGGCAAGGCTTGTGACATCTGAAATGGGACATTGGCCCCACTTCATGTCATCCTTCGAGGTGCCCTGGGCTCACAGAGGATCTGCTTTTGCTTTGGTAAAGACTGGGCCAAATCCCTGCAAATGGCAAGCGTCATCATCTAAGTGCAGAGGGAGGCTGGGAGCAGGGAAAAGAGACAATTAAACTGGGGGGAGGCCCAGATATATTAAGGTATTAATGTAAAGGAGAAAAAAAGGGACTTTAAGTACTTTAAAAGTGTAACATTCTATTGTTTAAAGTGTTTAAATTAAATGTGAACTTCCATTGTCTGGACCTCAGCTGGCTTCATCAAATATCAAACCAATGGGAATCATTAGGGAGAACAGCAAATTTAAGTGCTCTCTGTATAACCTGCACTTTCCTTTAACACTATGTATGTCATATCAGTTGTGCATGCAGCAAGTGTCAAAACAGAAGTGTGGCTGGAAGGTGAGAGTTAAACAGGCTGTTTCACTTTAGGAGCATTTACTTCTTGCTTTCTGTGATGGCAGAGCATTCCCAGGCCTGCCTCAGTGTTTCTCTGTGCTCTTGGCACTCAAGGTAAATATCCTAAAGCTGCTTAAAATTAAACAAGTGAAAGTAGTTAGTGCTTGTATATGGTAATTCCTGTTTGTGGAATGCAGTCACGCTTCTGTGAGGGAGAAGATGAGGCAAAATGAAGATGAGGAAAAATGAAGTATTCTGTGTACCCTGAAATAGTAAGTTGGTAGCAGAGTCTGGAAAAAAGAAATTGGATCTTCAGATTGCCAGCCCATTTCCTCCACAGCATAGGCTCTTGGTCTGGGCACTAATACCAACATTTGTATTTCCACGTCAGTTTTTTTTCCCCAATGAATATTTATCTACATATGTTTGGGGGAGGAGAATAAGTGTAGCCCTCATCTTCCCCAGGGTACTGCCTTTAACCATTCATGGGCACATTACAGAGGAAGATGGAAGATTTGTGTGTCAGTAAGTTAATGGATTTCTTTATCACCCACTTGGGTTTCAACCTATCCCACTCAAAACTGATCATCTGCAACAAACATGCCAGCTCTGAAGGCTGTAAATTCTGAATGTTAATTCAGTGAGCGGTGATCCAAAAGGAAAACAAGGAATTAAAGGGTAAATGACCAAGCAGAAGAAAGAACAAAAAACCTGATGGTGGCAGGGTACAAGTCTAAATGAGATATAGATTGTTGCCGGTTCTGTCACACCAAGAATAGAGAGTGTTTCTAAATCTATTTCTCTTGATTGCAATAAGGTACCAATTGTATTTTTGGAAGCAAAACAAACAAACAATACTTTCTTTCAATGGATAGGAGAAACAAAGGATCTTATCATATATATATAAAATTTTTGTGGGATTAAGACCCAGTAAACCTAATTTTCTTTCCACTTAATATAATTGAGTGCCATGAACTTCAGTAGATTGAGGAAGTGGAAGATTTCTGTGTTCTTTTTGCTTTGTTTGGAACACACAACAGCTAACCAATTTTTTTTATGCTCATAGTGCTGCATATCAAGGCTACCCTCAAGTGGAGCAAATGCCAAAAGCTGCAGAAAGTCTGTGTCACTGTGTTTTTAAAAGTGGCTCGCTATATCAAACAATAAAATGCCATAAAATGAAACACAGACTCAATCTCTAAAGCACCTTGTGGGAATGACAAAACAAAGAAATTCCCACACTAGAAAGATTTTTTCTTCTCTTCTGCAAAGCTGAACCCTTGGAAAAGGAATATGCTGAAAGATTGTAGACCATCTACTGAAGTTGCTGCTTGGGAAACTGCAGTTTATTGATTTTTCAGCTAGAAAATGGTTACCTTTTCACACTACCTGGTGGAAATAAAGTATGTTGCTGGAATCAGGCAACTGAGATCAATAATGCTATGGCGAAGGTAAGCTATTTTTGTGTAAGTTGGCTTTTATAAAAAGATGAGGTATGTAATGAAAAGTACAGGTGTTTAAAGGGTTGCTAGACCTCAACCGGGATTGCTAGGAAGTTTTTTGGAAGGTCAGCTGCGTCCAAAGGCAAGTGATTTTTGTTAAGCATGCAAAGAGTAACCAAGTCCTGAAACAGTGTCCTTGCTCAGGAATGGTGCATTAAAATGATCCTTCCTGTTTCTGAAGCGAAAAGTTGTAATGAACATTAATTGCAAGTACTCTTGCATGCTTTGGCTCCAATTTAGTCTCCGTCTAAATTAGCTAGAAATCTATGGACTTGATTTATTACATTTGCAACAGTCGCACTAAAGGAAGGTAATTCCTTCTGAAAATGCCACATGCAGGCAGGAACAGGAAACCAATTAGGAATCAGTGGATGATAAATGGGCATTTTTACCAGCAGTTTACTTAATATCCCCATTAAATAAGCCTCTTTGCATTTATCATTTCATTCTCCCTCAGTCTATAAGGTCCTTTAATTGCTGCCTAAATGAGCCCTGTGTTTCAGTCCAAATTTAATCTTGGATCGGGAGAGAGATATCCTTTCCAATGCTTGCCTGCCCAGCTGCCAAGAACTGTCAGAAATGATCACATAACTTTGCACATTTCTCACAGTCTCATTGGAGAAATGTAAGATTGACAGAAAAAAAAAAGCGTAGGCCATATTTTTGCTTTAAATTGTAAACTATAGTGCGAGCAGCCCTTTTTCGCAGTTGCATTTCCTGTATTTTTTTTTTAAGTTGCACTAAAAATAGATGGAAGTTGTAATGTTGCCCTGTGCTTTTTCGTTTTGGAAAGTTACCTTCAGTGGAAGTAGATGTGTGGCAGAACTAATGAAGTGTTACAGAGTTTGTGCAGCAAACAATTACTGGCTGGCTGTGGCTGGGTGGATTGGTTACTGAACATGTGATTTGTGGGTGGAACATGGCATCTCCAGGCTAAATGGCAGTCAGAAATGATAAAGAATCCCAGAGCAACTGCCTTAACCTGCCTTTTAATTTTTTTTCGTATACTGCTCAGATTTGAGGGTCTAGGCTTTGGGGTCTTAAAAACAACAGATTAGTTGTGGTGGGTTTTTTTATTCTGTTATTTCAGAGATCTTCTTGTTAGCTTGGAGCATAAGCAGATGTTTGTAGCATATGTAGAATTCACAGATAAGCCCCCAAACATCACTTTGGAAGGGGACATTCCCAGGCATTTAGAGTCAACATTCCTGAACTGCAGTGGACTTTCACCTGGGTGGTCCAGATGTCAGACCTTGTGCCAAAAGTACAAAGCCTAATCACCAGTGCTCTAAACCTCACATATTTCTGAAAAATTGGCAGCAAATAACAGGCCCAGAGGAGGAATATTACCCAAGCATCCACTGCTGATTAATCTTTCTACTGTCAAAAGCATACACATCTGCCTTGATATAAAGAACAACTCAACGCAAATGCGGTTAACTTGCCTTCATCCAGATCCTTCAGCTTCTAATTTAAAATATCAGTCAAGGTGGAGCCCAGTGTTAATGCTAGAGGACTTTTAACTGATGCCAGTGGGAAAGTCTAGGGCTGAGTCTCTCAAATCTAGTGTTAAATAATGGCAAATGTTATAATCATCTCCAAAATAGAAAGGTGGCAGGATCTCTTGTCTAACTTGTCTTTCTAACACCATAAAACAACAAATATGACAAGGAAAGGAAGAAATACCACTTCTGTGGAGCCCTGGCCACAAGCATGGGGTTATAAACTATTTGCTTTATATATGTGCTTGCCTGCTATTTTTCTTCCTTAAAAAAAAAAAAAAAAAAGGAAAGAAATTCAGAGCATATAGATAGTAACAACACGGGAAACATTACATGCATCTTAAAAATATTTTTCTCTTAATTCATTGAAAGGTGGTTGGGTATGGACGCTGTCGTGTGGATTCAAAACGGTAGGAAAAATCATAAACAAAGGTAATTGTATTCTGTTGAGGAAGGGAAATGATTGATGGGCTCCAGGGTGTACTAATATAAGATTTGTCTTATTTTACTGTCTACATTAAAGCTTTGAAGGTGAGAGCAAGAAGGAAGTTATTTACATTCAGACATGATACAAAGCTGTCATCCTGTGCCATCCAAAATCAGCCACTTTCGAGCATTTTTGTCTTAATATTTTCTTTAAATCGTTCGTCATCACAGGGAGTCTGGGGAAAACCCAACCTGAAACCTAATATTTCAGATAATGAAGATGAGATTACTGTATAAGAATGTCTGTACCAACCTAGACCAAAGGCCCATTTATCCCAACTTCTGTCTCAGAAGTGGCCAATAGCAAATGCTAGGGAAAAGCATAGAACAGGGCAAGCATTCAGGGATACTTTTCTTTCCTAAGGAAGCAGAGGTTTTAAAAGATGAAGTATTAATCCAAATTAATATTCAGCACCTGAGAGGCTTGTTAGGACTACATGTTAGTTACCTTCAGCCTCTGAGAACTAACAGGTACCATTTTCATTTTTCAGAAAGCCCCTAAGAAAATCAAGTCAAAGAAACCCAGTCATTTGAGTGGAGAGGAGAGACATGAATTTCTGTCACTGGTCATGGCTGGCTTTGAGGCCAAAAAAGAGTTGGAATAAACAGTCCATTTTCAGCATGATATGATGATGTTTCTCTGTCCCAAGCATTTAACAAATCCATTTATAAACTGTAAGAAGTCTGGAGGAAAATGTTGAGGTCACAAAATCTGCAAAATTATTTAGATTAGTCCAGATGAAATGAGACTTTGAGAAACTATGGTGGGACTTAACAAAGCTAGGTAGCTGGGGAACGTGATGTCACAAATATATGGTAATACATATTGGAAGGAATGATTTGATCTACTTTGTTCACATCTCTGGGTTCTAAATGAACTGCAGACACTGCAGAAAAGGACTTGGCTGTCGGTAGACAAATCAGTGAGCAGCAGCGACAAAAATAAAGAAAAATGTTAAAATCAGGGATTAGAGAACATTAAAAATACTGGATTGTCATTATATAATTATAGCTGAAATCTAGAGCATAAATAGGAGAGACAATGGATAGAAGTAATGAAAGTTATTAAAGGCATTGCACAAACTCTGTATCCAGGAGAATTAAAAGATTACAGTGTGAGAGGACAATTAGGAAGGAACATGATGAAAGTATATGGAATGATGAAGGACACAAAATAGATATGTCATGAATTAGTTGTTATTTATGCTTTTTCCTAACATGAAAAATAGGGCTACCAAGTGAAAGTCCAGAATACGGCTACAGGAGTTCAAGTATTTGTCAGTCCCTCTTTAAACTAACAAAGAGCTTACATCAAAATTTATGTGCTAACAAGGTACAATCTCTGATAACTTTTATCAAGTAATTTCTTTGCTCCTCTCCTCCCCTTTTGCTTCAAGGAAAGAAAGAAAAAAAAAGACAGCTAACCCTTAGCTTGATAAATATAATATCTTTATGAATAACAATTAAATATCGCTCCCCAAGCAGGCCTTGGTAGAAATGCATTAACCAGGCTTCCTACTGGCAATTTTTAACATCTGATGGACAAATATCTGTTTGTCATGCTATTTCCCTCTTTTACATTTGTTGAATCTACTTAAGGCTTGTGGTCAGGTGATGGTGTAGTGCCAGCGCTGAGGTGCATTTGGGCAAGCATGGCCAGCTGACCCTCAGGAGGGATTATCTCTGCCTGGGCTGAGGCTCCCTCACTCAGCTCTCTAGTGACTTCAGTTCTTTGAAGGCATGATCCATGTGAACCTAAAACACTATCTGTAGATATTGTATGTCTTATCCATGCAAATCCTTGACACTTAATGGTACTGAGGCTATAACATTACCACTGAAAAATATAGACTTGTATGGATAGAAAAATCTGTTTATGGGTAGAAAGGTTCATTATTCTATGACACAGGAGAGACTCTTGCTTTCTTGATCATATTATTTGGCAATCATCTGTTAAAAGAATTTGAAAACTTTTCATTAGCAATCTGACACTATCAACTCTAGGACGCTGGAACTGACCTTGGCCCCTAAGTCCTAGGTGAGCCTCATACAAATAGATATAACCACTGGTTAGTGGCATAAAACTTCTTGTCATGGCTTTACACTGAACAAGCATTTCTCTAAGCTGGTGAGTTTTGGAACATCCCTTTAGACAGATATACAACTAGTGCAATGTCATAAAATCAGGGACTAAAGAATCGCACTGGTGATTTTTTACAGTAAGAGCATAGAAAAAGGTTTTATTTAAAGAAACCCAACTTGATTTACTTGTATGCTATAGTAATAAAGGTAAGGACCTGGCCCTCTCTGAGTGCAGGTATGTGGTGTGCATGTGCACATGTATGTGTGTGCATTGTGGCATGTCTGAGTCTGCTATATTTCATTTTTCATGCCTAATCTTGACCCTTTCCCTCTCTTGCAGCAGCAGGCCCATAATAAAGGTGGCTGGCTATACATGTATAGCCCTGTGGAAGGATGTTCTGCAAAGCCAGCTGCCATGCAGAAGCACTTTGAAGTGAGAGGGAAGCCCAGGTCCCAGAAACAGAAATCCTGTAAGACCCTTTTCTTCACACAGGAAGGATGAGTGGAGGGCATGTAGCCATGGATGCCTGGGCTAGAGCTGAACAACAGCTTGATGACTTTGTAGGAGAAATCCTCCTCAGTTTTGTCTATGGTGTTCCCGCTTGCCCCCCAATTGATACAAGTTCTGAGAAGGAATAACACTTTTTCCTCTCAGAAAATTAGCCATTATACTGCACTACTGTTGTCAACCACAGATCTAAGTGCACTTTGTACCCTTATTCCTGTTTTACAGATGAGATAACTGAGGTGCAGAGAGCCAAGGTGGGTGCCCAGCATTGCTAGCAGGCTACTGTCAGAGCCAAGAATAAAAACCTGGTCTATGGCATGGCATATCACCTTCGCAGCTTTGCAAAAGCTGGATTGCAAGGTCACTCAGGTAATGCTCGTGTCTTCTTATTTGTCTTGTAAAACACATGTCTCTCCTGATAAAAAAATAATAAGGAAATAGCCTGTCAGAATAGGGTGAATTTCTGTACAAAGACTCTGCCTATTATTGCTTGGAATATTTTTTTTGTGACAGCATAGCTGTTATGCTGATGTTGGCCAGAGAACTATGAAAATATAGAAAGGAGGAGAAAAAAAAAAAGAAAAAAAATGAGTGCAGAACTATTTTGTGCATATCCTAAATATCTCTGTAATTTAACAGTCCATATGTGCCCTCATGAAAATCTACTCACTGCATAAAACAAAGTGCTGAACATCTTTGAAAATACAGGCTGTACCAGTAGAAAAATATTTACGAGAGAAATGCCAATAGCCTTTATGTCAGGGGTGACATTAGAGGTTAAGAGTGCATATGTGTTTGTATTTCAGTCCTAAACCTAGGGCTGAATCCAAACAATGTAACCTCATAAAAGTGGTGAATAATACAAGAAATCCCTTTACAGTAAAATATTTTTGCCTTTGAGAAAGCAACTGTCATTAATTTGCAACAGCACATACTGGCACTCTTAAATTCGTATTTGCCAGGATAATAATATGGCTAATGGCATATAATGAGAAAACTATTTATTGCACGCATTTCCTGAACCCAGTGCCTGCAACCTGATCAAACTATTCAGCAGTGAATGTTTTCATTGCGTTCAAAGGAGGAGAAATTCCAGTTTTGGAAGGGTCGGATATGTATTTTCGTAACCTAGCCACCTTTTCATTGAGCACTTGTTGTGTTTAAAATTAACAGTTTATTTTCAATTTCTTATGCAACTGTCATTTTGTTCAGTCAGTCAGAACATACAGCCACTGCCTTCCTCCTTTGTATGAATAAAGTTTGCTCAGTCTTGCTGCAAGGCTTTCTGGTGTTGGGGAGGATGAACTGAGCAGCCACAGAGTTGTGTCATGGCTTTCTGCTTTGGAGAAGCACTGGGGTAGAGACTTTGGGATCTAGGACAATTAATCAGATCTGGTGGCCCCAAAGGTGTAGTTGCTATTCTTGGCCATGACAAAGAATAATGGCTGTAGAACAATTCAATGGAGCTCTGAGGGGTAGCATGACAGTGCCCATCCACAGAGAGTTCATGGAGCATGATTATCTACACTATGGTATGCTGTGGGGTATTGTGCAGCAAATACTTGGTGTAAAATAATCCTTTTTTATTACCTTCCTTGTGGATTATGTGAAAATATAAAATGATGACAGTTCCCAATTTAATTCAGTGAAAAAGTAAGGAGGTTAATAAAAAATCTTAACTCACACAGCACATACATAATCTGGGCTTTGGTCTCTGTTATGTCTTGCAAGTGTTTCAAATTACATAGTTCCTTATCTTCATTCTTCTGTGTTCAATGCAAATTGAGATGATATGGCACTTTTGGGCAGCAGCTCAAGCTTGAGCTCTAATTTTATGCAATCTGCAAGACTTTCATGCCAGATACTATTTCTCATCACATTTTTTTCCATTCTGATGCCTGAAAATCTTATCACACATGTAATCCCTTAATTACAGATCAAGCTGCAACAATTAATCTGTAATGTTAACCATTGTACTTTCATTCATTGACATGGAATGATTAATAGGACAATGGAATGATTAATAAGGACAAGAGAGTAAACTGAGATTGTCCATAAACCATTATTCTTGACTAGCTTTGCAGGAATGGTAAGAAGGAAGTATGGACAGCTTTGTATCACCAGTCCTCATTACAATCTTTTGTATATTGCCTATTAAACTTCTACAGAAAATCCATAGTGACTCAGGAATGTCATGGTTGTCACTATGCTGCACACCATGGCCATTCAGAGCTGGGTGGCAGTAGCAGAAATGGGACAGAGTCCTATTCTTATACTCTAGGTCTCACCCACTTGGGAAACTAGTCATCGTGTGGGGCTTGTAGAACAGATAGAGGCATCAAGTCTGTCTGACTGAGATTTCTGTCATCTCCAGCTTTGATAACTCATGACTTTTGTCATGCTGCTGCTTCTCAGAAGTAGGGGCTTTCGAGGAAGGCAAGGCCAAGAAGGGAAACAATCAGCAGGCTTGAAGACACATCAAAATGGAACTAGAATATTACTGCTGATCAATTCCCTCAAGCAGGGCTGAGATCGCAAAGATGTACTGGAAAAGAAAGTGAGACTGCATCTTCAGGTTATACAAGTAAATCTGGCATTATGAAGATAGCTTATTAAGTTGCCACTCAATCATGCTTAGAGGAAGCTCTGCAAAAACCTTTCTTAGATGTGCTTCTCATAAACTCTAAACTGGACTATGTTGTGTTAGCTCCTTTTATTGATTTGTCTGAAAATATGTAAAGCTGCACTTTTTTTGTCAGATTCTGGTGCTTTCCTAGTTGGATTTAGGATAATAGTGGCCAGCAGGAAGCTGGCTTGCCAGAGGGACTCGTTGGTAATGAACTACATAGCCTTGCATCTCTCAGCTGCTGATTTATAGCCACCATTGGACATAGGTAAGAAAAAGTATCAATACCCATTTTTGTTAGACCATAGCTGTTCTAAGGGGATTATGGGGTGTGACATAGTGTTCGTCTAGTTTCCTCTAGATTTGTCTAGGACCTGGTAGTTAGCATATTTGCTGGCAATCTTAACACAGGCCTGAGAGCTTAAATCTTAGTGGAAGGGATCCTTTTGGGGTTACTGTCAAAGCCAGCATGAAGAAATAGGCATTGCCCCTCATACAGAGAGCACTGACTGCAGAGATACCAAATGAATTGGTACCTTTAAAATGTACTGGGCCTGTTAAAAAGACAGGCTCTTGGATTACCACTAAATGCGGTGCTTCTCTCCCTCTGATGTCTGCTGCTATTTCATTTTTATTGTCTTTATGGAAAAAATTCAAAGGGTTAGAGGACAGAGGAAACATTCTCATAAAGTCACTTTGTGATCCATAAAGCTGCCTGACAGAGGCAGAGAGAAGATAAGAATTTTTCAGAAGGTTTAAAAGGTTGCAAATTCACTGCCTTAAAGGTGCTATTTCGGCCCCGTATTTACTGACATGTGCATACATACATACATGCATGCACAATGAATGTGTGCTTACACAATAAATTTCTCCTGAAGTATTTTAGGAAGATGAACTTATAATGCAATCCTTGCCTAAACCCAGTGCTGAGAAATAATGGTATTTGACTCCTACCTAAAGTTTTTTTCTCTGCTTTTCCTTTCTTTCTGAGAATCAGATCCTCAGCAGTGAGGGATTAAAGTCTCACGCTGTAACATTCATCCTTCTTGCTGAATGAATAACATGATTAAGGTATATGGGGAAGTGGAGTGACAGTAGCAAGTTCCATAGGTACAAAACCCCTCAGGGGTTGTGCTGCAATATACAATGATTTATTTGGCAGCTATTTGCATGCAACAAATGCCTGAGAACATTTCTCTGGAACTCTGGACAATTTCCGTGATGGAGGAAGCAGAACAAGGCTCATCTGGGACAGGAGCAGCATTTCTTCCTGCCACTACATGGACAGCTCAAAGCAGGAGCAGGATAGAGTAAAGGATGAGCATGTTCTGCATGTGTTTTGTGTCCCGTACAAGAAATTACATACTGATTCCTGTACACCATGGTGTGGTAACAACAGTCAACAACAACACAAAGCATTATAGATAAGACACTGGTGATCAGGTAGTTCAGACTAACTTGTGTCCAGCCAACATAGTCCTGGGCTAGGTACAAGGCCTCATTGCTCCAGAATGAATTTTTTTTTTTTCTGGGAGCTTGCTGTTGGCTGAAGACCTACTTTGCAAAATTCACGTATTTCCCTTTCAAAAGCTTGTATTTTTCCTGTAAAGCTCATCGCCTCATAGATTTTGCTGTGTGCATTTTTCTTCAGCCTTCTTGTTAGAGAAGAGAGTGCTTCTATCCTCATTTTGCAGAACAGGAATGAAGGAATTCAACAAAGGAGAGCTGCATCCATGAAGGGACCTAAGTTTCCAAATAGGGCTTTGGTATCTTAGTCCAAAACCTAGATTCTCAAAATTTCTGCATAGCTACAGATTTAAGTCTGCAGCTGCCTAGGTTTTTGACATTTGGGTTTTCAGGAACCTAAATTCTGCTTCCGGGCATTCTCAGAGTCACCTCAGCCTTGACAGTCTGAGCAGCTCAGAGCCTGTTTCATGCTTTGGCTTTGTTTGGTCCATAAATGAAATGTTTCTTCTATTTTCTTGCCTGAGGGGTTCAATCCAATAGAAGTTCTTCAAACATACCAACTCAATTGGGTTCTGCACAAAATATAGTTGCCATGTACCCCTCCATCTCCTCATCCCCCTCCCCTCAACCTGGTGGCTAAGCATTTTTCTTGGCTGTGTGAGAAACCTATAATCAGATCCATTTGATATCTAAAGCCACATCTTTGATGCAGAATGGGACAGCTTCCAAAATGGGCTGAAACTGTGTTGTCTCAGCAGAATGGACTAGAGGGAGGAGGTGAAAACCACCTGTGAAATAAGGCACATGAATCCCATCAGGTAGAAGATAACGAGGCCAGTTATTATCTATGAGTTACCCAGCTGTTGGTAACTCATGTTGTCAAAACTCTAATGGAGTTATAAGAGAAAGCAGCAACCTCCTCTCAGATTTTGAATCAAAAGATTTAGATGGCTGCCCTAGGGAGAGTATTCAGGGCTCTGAGTGTCCTGGTACTACTGAGTAAGGAGCCAGAGGCACAGAGAGAAACATCTCCATTTGGAGATACCAGCATAGGTCCTAAAAGCTGCAGAGCTGCATCAGCATGGTAATGTGGTGGAGTTGTTCCAGTCCTCTTCCTATGAGCAGTATCATAATGCTGGAAGAGCTAAAGTGGCAGCATGGTGAAAATAGATGGTGGCTTTAGAAAAGACTCAATGCTATGCTGAGAACCACTGCCTAGGGGGAAGCAAGGATGAAAGTTTCATCCAAGAGCTTTTTAACACCAGGCAAGACTGGCAAAGTTTATGTTCTGCTTCTGGAGATGTGGGGTCAAATTTATGCTTCGATTAAAATCAGTGTACTGATAAGATTTCAAAATCTCTTGTAGATAAATTGCCACAGAATCACAGAATCCCAGAATCACAGAATCGTTATGGTTGGAAAGGACCTCCAGGGTCATCAAGTCCAACCTTCTCCTAGCATCTCTCTAACCCTATACCTCTACACCATATCCTCTCTAACCACTACACCATATCCTCAAGCACACAGATAACTTCAAAATATGGACCGTGGACCAAATACTATTCTCTGATGGACTTTCTGGCTCTATGTGCTTTAACCATTTTTCTATTTGTGTGGCGTTCTTTGCCTTTTGTATGGCTTCTTGTACTTTTTTTTCTGCACTACTGAATGCCAGAAGCCAGGTAGCTACCAATATGCATGTTCTGATTTAAAAACTGAAAAAACAATCCACAGCTAAAATAATGTGTGTTTAATCAACTGCCCATTGGGGTATTGAAGGAAAAAAAAATCATGGAAGAAAAAAGAAAGACTTTTTTTTTTTAGTGCCTAGATATGTAATTGCCTGGGAGACCAGAAAGATGAGTTTTGGTCTCTTGTGCAATTTAAAAAAAAAATCTGTCTAAATGTTTTGGAGGCGGAAACTTGGCCTTATCTCTTGGGTAAATAAAATGTGTTTTAGAACTAAACATAAAAGATATATTAAAAATATTTTAGAGGAGAAGCCTGAATGTACTAACAAGAGTTGGCAAGAATCAGGAAGGCCTATGTGGCACTATCTTCTGTAGTGATCAAAATGCTCTAACTATGGTTGAACTTCCTTTGCTCAGTGCTGTTTCACTTGCCTTGAAAGAAGAACTGCAAGTGCTTGAATAAGTGATCAGAACACTTGTTTTAACAGAGTCTCAAAGTGCTAGCAACTTCTTTCTCTGAGTCTTCTCTGATAAAGCGAAATGCTCTCCTCTGACAACCCGGAGCAACAGTGAGGTAGGGCAGCGGGCTGGAAGAAGCTGTGCTGGGGTGATGGGAGAAGCAATGAGCAAGCACAGTCATACTGCTGCTTGACCCCAGAGTTTCACCTGTTTGTGATTTGTATTTGCACACATTAGTGCTGGAATAAACTTTTTGAAACCTCTCTGGAAAGATGAACCTCCTTTTTTCCTTGGCGGTTTTTTTTTCCTTTCCATGTCTCCAAGATCAATACCTGATGCACTGGCTAGGAAAACTGTTATTTAAACACATTTGCTTTATCTGTATATCTGTATTTTTCCCCTGTTACAGGCTGAATGGAAAGAGTCAACACACTCAACTTCCATTATCCTGTAAAACAACTGTCTGTGCGCCCTTATGAAATTCAATGGACCTTCATTATGAACTGGTTCAACATTTAAAGCTTAGGCTTAGCAATTTTTTGCTATTAAACAATATTTTGCTATTTTTTCTATCTTTATAGAGAGCAGACAGGAGGATATTTATTAATGTGACAATCTGAGGAAGATTGTGCTGTTTAAGGATTATTTTTGATATTGAGACTTCCTATCTCTGTGTACATTAAACTGTATGCTCCATTTTGAATGCGGAGCTTGTCTGCATTTTCTGCAGTATTTTGCTTCCAGGGAAAGAGAAGAGCTACAGAATAATGTTAAGACCGGAATAAATGAGCAGAAACTGGTCATGAATGCTTTGTGGCTGGGAATTAGAATCGAGTTTCTATCTATCACAGCAGTGAGGTTATGGGGCAGTCTTCATATAGCAGTGGTAAGCCCAAAATATGCATGCACATATCTATGTATACATAGATTTTTTTTTTTTTTTAAAGTTAGAATCTGCTAAGTTTCTGAAGGAGGTTTATGAAAGGGTTTGTATGAATAGTCCTTGTAAGAGCAAGGGACTGCACTCTCAACCTGGCAGTCCTTTCCAGTCTTATGTTCCTAAAACCTGATTGCCTTTAGAGCCCTACAACAGCTTTGTGTTTGTGGGTTCAGTTAACATGTGTCCCCCACCTGGGAAGAGTTTTGGAAACAGGAAAAAGGTTGTATTTCAGATTCTGAAATGCCTCTGAGGCTGGCATTGGTTTGGATGTAAAGCATCTGGGCTCTTACGACAGGTATTAATAGAGGGATCACAGGTAGGAACCAGTGTATAAGAAGAACAAACAGTGTTCAAGAGCAAGCATCAGAGGCATTCAGACCCCTGGGAACTTATTAACACACAGAGCCCAATACTGAGGGCTTAAACAACAGCTGGGTGGATCCCCAACCAAGAATTCCAGCCAGCTTCACAACATTTAAAACTATAGTTATGAAATGAAAGCAACTTTCACTTATTCAGCTTGTTTAGAATATCCTGTTTTAAAATGAAGACTTTGTTCATTAATGAGTCTGCTAAGGCAAAGAGGATGAGTGATTCTGTAGGGACTCATTGCCATGTGCCACCACCATGCCCCTGTGGTTCTCCACCCATAGACCAAAGAAGACCACAAGCTGTGCTGCAACATTTCTCCACAATGCTATGCCTGGCATTGCCAAATCTTTCCGCCATTTAAGCGGGTGGATGCTGAAACTATTATGCTGTTTCCTAGCAGGAAGTTAAACTACAAGTCTGTAAGTTTCACTGAGTGAAATCTTTGGGTATATCTCACTGGGCAGATACTGTGGATAGCTGCTGCCTCACCAGAATCAGGGTGTCCTGGAGCTGTTTGCGAGAGCCTGCTATGACTGTCAGTGTCCTTGCATCTAAACTTGAAAGTCATATATTTCTTGATAGAAAGTATTTCTTGGTAGTGATAAAATGTCTTTGATATTAGCCACAAAATTCAGATTATTATTGCCTTTCTACACAGTCTAGGTAAAGTAAGTGGTGATAGTCACTATTTCATTCTAGTGTACTTGTTATTGCAGGTTGTCGTAATCTGCCACCCAGTGTGTACATGCAGACTTTTGTAAATCTTAGACAAAGTGAAATAAGAAAAGCTCCAAGAGGGTTACTCTGTATTTACAGGCAAAGTCAATGTTCCTGTCTTTACTTGTCTTCCTCACTCTGGTGTGGTGGACCTTTTGTGAAAAATATCACACTTTTCCCATTGGGGGCAGGGCCAGGCATCAATATATTTTGATCTTTCCTTTGAAGGAAAACCAGATCTTATGAATAAAGGGTATGCTTTGAAAATCAGATGCTAAAATGCAGAAGAGAAGCACGTGGAAAAAGGGTTTCCTAGCTAAGTTTAAAAGAAAGGTGACTATGAGACGATCGTTTCAGTGACAGTCTAACTGCACTATGCCAAAAATTGCAAAGGGCCTTGTTAACTGAATGTGAGGCACCATGATGAAAGAAGGAAATAACCAGCAAGGAAATAGATGGAGTGGAAGTCATGTAGGATTATATTACAAGAAAAATCTAGAAGTCCATGCATAGACTCCTGTCCAAGTGAATGCTGATAATGCCAACATTAATTACCAGAGATTTTAATGTTTAAGATGCTCTGAGCTGTTTGAAGCAGGTTGAATTATTTGGGAAATCACTGAGGTCAAATCTAGCAGAACAAATGAGTCAACAAGTGTCTGCACAGAATTACTTGCTCAGGGGAGTGCTGTCAAGTCCCCTCTCCACTAAGCAACAACACATCAGCCAGGTGGGTCATTAAGTTTGCATCTTCTGACATTGCCTGCTACACCTCTCTGTTTTTGCATTACAAACATTTTCGGCCACAATTTTCGACGCTTTAGGTGGTAGACACTGCAAGGGTCCTCTCTAGGGCTGCTTTGGCTACTTAAGGCATTTTGGCTCTAGATTGTTTAAGAAGGGAATGTGTCCCCTCCTATGCAGAATTGTTACTCTGTGTGTGTGTGGTGATGTGTAGGGAATCTGTATGGTTCTTGGGTTGTTGTAGACCATGTGTCATACTGTCATAATTGATTTAACCTCACTAAGCATAACTGAGAACACCTGTTTTCTCTGAGTGATATTTCTTCTTCACATATGTCACAGTTATTCTCATTATTTACAGTGTATTTTTAGACCTCACATTTAATCATGGCATGAAAGTGTAAAAGTCTCTTTTCCATAAGAAAAAAATAAAAATATTTTTCATTATCTTGTTTTTTTAGAAATAATTGTATCATGTTTTTGACAGCTAAATAAATGGATTTTATTAAACAGGATTATGGGCTGAGATTATTTAGTATTCCTTTTTTATTATCTGGTGTAGCCTCTGCTGGGAGCTGTGAGTTTCTTTTCTTCATTTCCAACACTGATTCTTGCATTAGACGGTTACATTGAATAATTAATATACTTCCCGTGATTGATGATTTGCATGGCCTGAATATTAGGTTATCAATCATGACCCACTTGTTCTAATGTAATCATATTGAAAACGTGTCAAAAGCTGTTTACCCAACAACGACAACAGGAGCTGTGATATTGAAGGTGCCTGATGCACTACAGCAGGAAATATCCTGGTTGAACATTCATAATGCAGAGATTATGAGTTCCTCAAATTGATGTAACAAAAGCCTGGAGCCCTTGGTGAGAGTTATCAGCTCCAATAAGAAAAGCCCTTTTTTCAGCTAGAAAATCGTACTGATTTCTTTGCCTTTTATCAGCTGCTTAGTGACTTTTTGAGCCTACAGTGTAAAGTAATTATGTTCTGTGCTGCACGGCATAAAGAAACCGGAAAAAAACAGGAAAGTATTTTTTTGAAAAAAGGAATGGCACTGCCTCTATCTGCTGTTCCTGGAAGGAGAGAGCATTGTTAAGGTCTTGCTGTAGTTCCCTTTCACTGGATAACTGCAAACATTGAAAATGTCAGTTTTGCTTCTGTGGGAATCATTAAAGCAGAGCACCATGCTTTAACACTCAGAGTATAATGCACATTTCACTTGCAGTATATTTCTTAGCTCATAGGTGTTTCTGCAGACCACACTGATTCCATTTCTATACCCTGTTTCTCTTTACCTCTGCCAACTACAATGACTCTCAGATTTAGTTGTGCATATTCATTTTACTCTTTCTTTCCCTTCTCCTGTGACAACTCAGATTGACATGGACATTGTATTGAGGTTCAGCTCCATTCCATACTGAGGGGAATACTCCCTGTGACCACAACAGAAGCACCCATTTAAGGTAAAGCTGCTTGAGGTGAAGTCTAAAGCACTGGGCTTTATGACTCCAAGCAGCAAAGCAAAGCTGCTTCCTTCAATCTCTAGCTGAACTGTAGAGTACATGGGTTTTCCAGCCTCCTTTGTTCACAAAATGTCAGGCAGTGATGCTTTTCCTGACATTCAGCAGCACTTTACTCTTCATATCAGCTTTTGGCTTTGATGAAGTCCTCAAAAGCATAGCTTCTTGCAGCATCCTGTTGCTCTTGATGTTGGAGAACTTAATTGCTGGATGCAGACCAAAATCAGATTATTCATCAAGATTAAGAATACCATAGTTTTGCTCAAATGTGAGGACCCTATTAGTCTTGGCTAGCCTTCAAGGCATATATTCATGGAGTTCCTCCTGGTGTGGTCTCTAAACAACTGGAATTATTGACAGTCATAAGAAGAAAGACAATAGAAAAATTTAGACACTCAGGAAAGAAAAGCCCTACAGTTTGACTCCTCTTTTTCCTCCTTTAGCTAGTGTTTTACTCCTCCAAAAGAGGAAAAGTGTATAGAATCTATGTAGTCTAAGTGACACAACCCAGCAGGAGGGGTAATCTCCTGGGGTGTCACACAGTTGAAGGCCGAGCATTTCAATTACTTAATATATGACAATATTAGCCTTGTCTTACAGGGATTAAAACAGAACAAATATGTTCATTGTTATAGGAAAAAAAATTCCTAAAGTAATCTGTAATACGAAAACCACAGAAATCTGGAACCGGATATAGTGTAGATAGAAAAAGTGTAGATGGAAAAGACCGAGTCATCTAATTCTTCTGCCAGTGCAGGAATTCAGTGTGCATTTTTAGTATATTCTTAGTGTAATGAGGATATTTATAGAAAATTATGCCCCAACCTGTTGGATTTGAACATAACCAGAGTGATTCATTTTTTTTATGATTTCTTGGCTTGAGTCTCCATACTTAATTCAAAGTGCCTCAAACACTGGTGCTTCTACAACCATGGGAAATTAAGAAAACGAATTCAATTGTAAGAAAAGCTAAGACATTTATTCGTTTCAGCAAACTGCATCTTCTTCTATTCTTTTTATTATGCTAAATAGTTCCAGAATTGCCAGCTCAAGTTAGAAAAATTGTTAGATTTCTCCTAATTTCTTGTAGAAAATCTCTTCAAAATGAGGGAATGAATAGAAAGAGCATGTTATGTATTTTCTTTATTTGCCCAATGTTTTTAAAAGCCTTTAGTGCCCATTAGTAATCTTTGCTCCACAGCTGAAAGAGTTTGCAACCTTTTATTACTTTTGAAGGAGAAGCAGGGACTGTACAGATATTGAAAGTACTCCAGGAAAGGCACCTCCAGAAAGACTCCATGTATCTGAGACTGACAACAGAAGAGTTAGTAAAGGTAACACTCTAATTTCTCTATCTCAGTGGTGACAGATCTTTCAAATATTTGTGGTGCCATAGCATCTTCTCTTGATCGCATCATGGTAGGTTTTTGCCTGCCACACATTGTGTGTGAAGTAGGACAGATGAAAAACTATGTACATAAAAGAGGAGCATAAAAACTACTCATCTTATAAAACAGTGGCTGCTTTATAAAGCTTTACTGCAGGAAAAGCTGTTCTGCTTTCTCAAGTGCCATTTAAATTTTTTTTTATTAACATTTTTTTGGTTATTGCCCCAAGACTATAAGGCCACTAGTTTTCAGTTGTTTAATTTCTCAGCCAGTAGTAGAATTTTCCTTGGAAAGAAGCAGCATTTTATGGAAACCGTCAGCAAACTGTTTTTCTATGGAAAATATTTGAGTAGCCCTCCTCTGTGTACATAGCTATAAAAATATTAGGGCAATATGTGCTAAGTGGGCGGAACAATTGTTTCAGCACAGAGCACCCATCTCTGCAAGTTGCTATCCAAAGCAAATTACTCTAGTGAGCTATTTAACATAACTGGATATAGCAGGTGGTGGGTCACATCTTCAAACAAACAAAAAACAGGCAATGACTAATTTACTGGAAGGAACAGTATAACCAAAACGCTCTTCTTCTGACCCACAACACCTGAATTGCACAGGAAAACAAATCTGCCATCTTCCAATACAGAGTTCACGTGTGCAGGATACAAATCTTCCTAAGCAACCAGAGACAAATCTGATACTGCGCTTGGAAGAGATCAAAATAGGCATGGACTTCTCAGACGAGACGTGAAACACATCCCTCTGAACATTCCTTAATATACCGCAATTATAAATAAGTACAAACAAAGTCCATTCCCTGCTGACTCTGAATGGAAAAGAGCTGGAGAGAAGAAGAAAAAAATGTCTGTATATGTTTTCTTTATAATTTTGGAATGCATTCAGGCTTCACACCAGGCAGCAGAGAGAGAGAAGCAGAGGATGCCATTCTCATATGCATCTCACACTTGGAAAGAGCGTGAATTTTTTCATCAGCATTGTTCGCAATGGTCTCTTCACCCCGAGAGCAGGATATTTTTAGGACTATGTTTATGAACAGTGAAGGATTATTTTTCAGGTGGAGAGATGAGGTGCAGTTTAGTAGAGCAAGAGGCAATTTGACCCATTGTATTTTGCCAATGTGGCACCACAGGTCTCGGCCAGCAGGAAGGTGGGCTTTCCTCCTGCCACTTCACCTGCTGCTGTGTTTCCTTGAATTGCTGTGGAGCCTGCAGTACCATGCTCCCTGTGCCCGCCAGAAGACTGATTGTGCATGAGGTTCCTGAAGCACGTGACAGCTACTTTACATTTAATGTCACTGACACCAGCCTAAGGTGACAGAGTTGTCTTATTCTTGGCATCCTCGCAAATCCTGTTGCTGTCTGTGGATACTTCTCAGAGCTACTGTAAATGCTGTAATCACTGCAGAGGGGGTGACAGGATATTTCTGTGTTGTTTTGTTAACTCCTCCTGTGAAGATCAGGAAATAAAGCTGGTTGTCATGCGACACTTGGCAAACAGAGATTTATTATTATTTTTTTAATATTCTCTTTCCTCCTTCCCACTCCCTTCCCCTGCCAGATTCTCAGTGGCAATATTAGGATGAATGTATCTGTCAGCTTCAAACCGTGACTTTTTTTTTCTCTTTTTGTAGAGCTGTCCCAAAGCATACCTGGGAGCTGGGAATATTAAAAAAAAAAGAAAGCACAGGCCTCTGTAACGTTAAGATTGCTGGCCTTGCCTGTAACGTGAACACCCACCGAAGTGAGGGAAGAGGAGGCTCATTAGGTGCCTCCAACTCCTACTGCCTTTGCTATTTTTGGGCCGGCTGTCATGTGCATGGGGTGATCTGCCCGACCTTGACATTCAGTGTAACATCTCAATGCGAACCCATCATACCTTTCCCCCTCTTGCACCCACTGATGGGAAGGAGAAGTAGCCACCACTGCCATTAATGGCTGCCAGGTCAAACAGCCATTTAAGCAAGCACAGGCTGGATGTGCCGAGGCCGAGGGCTTGAGCGGCCAGAGGGTAGCAGAGGGGTGCAGAGCATCACTTCGCAAACCCTCATCTTCACCTCTGCTGCATCCCTGGGAACTGCTGCGAAGAGCATCTGAGCTGCCTGTAGCTTTAACAGTACGGCACAGGGGAGCAGAGGTCTCCCAGGATTAATTAATGGGCATCCTGAGAACACATTCTCATTATAGCTATAGCACTAGGGTTTTTCCTCATTTTGCAGAACATCAAACGTATTAGATAGTCTGTGGGGTGGAGGGGGGGAGGAGTGGGGAAGGCAGAGGCTGTGGTCAGAGGGAACCAGTATGGACTGGGAGATTGAATCTGACCCTGTCAGAGGGTGTCACAGGACTTAATATTGCATATATTTAAACCGCATTTTCTCTGGTATAACGCGGCTGACTTTGAGGGAATGAGCCTTGCTTTTGAGGGGTGTGCAGGTCCCCTGGGGAATGAAATGCCACTGATAATAAAGACCTCGTGCTGACATCCTCCACCACGATTTTTATTTGTTTGTAGCTGCTCATTCTTTGTTAGAGCACAGAACTGGTGAGGCACGTGTGTTTTGTTTCTCTCATGTGATTTTCCCCGCCAGTCAGCATGGCTTATGCTCAATTAATTCCATCAATATACGGTCCCCCCCAGCCTCATCTGCACTTGTGTAGCCTGACAGGCAGTTGTGAATATACCACTAACTGTGTCCAGACAAAGGCATGAGGAGGCTCCATGAGGGGGTCTATTAACTCCACAGACAGACTGTGGCTTCGGCTTCAGTGCAGCCCCTTTGCAGGAGGGTTTTCTTATTTAGTGAAACACTTAGTAAAAAGTGTTTCCTCCCTCCTGGTGAATTAACAGCCACTCAGATGCTGGTGAGCTGTGGCACTGCCGTCTGAGCCACGTCCTACAAAACACGGGGGTAGCTGGACGTGGTTCTCCAGTGCCTGCAAGCACATACAAACCAGAAGCAGGCCGCTTTGAATACCTCAAGGTTTCTCCCTGTGCGACTGAGTGATGCGAGTGATCAACTCTGGCTGAGTGTTCTGATAGAGAAGATGCTCTGACCATGTTCTGTCCCATTGATATGATTAAGCAGTGATGACTTTCTCAGAAAGAGCACTAAAGTTCACAGCCATAATTTCATCTTTTTCTTCATAAAACTGCAACAAATTTATTTATATTTCAGGGCCTTGTGATACTCTCAGCAGTGAGGCAAGGTGCTCACAGGTGAACTTCAATGCTCTGAAGAAGAGAGCAAAATAAAAATGGCAGTTTTCACCAGAAAAAATTATCTTTCTGTGTACTGGGTATTTCAGAGGCACAAGGCGGTACTAATTGGGGTGCAGTCTAATGACTAATCCCATTAAAGGTGTTGTTTACAGATTACCCACTTGTTTGAGGGACTAGAAAGCAACTTTGGAATTAAAAAAAAATCAAAAAGGGGAGAGAATATTTTTTTAGAATTGCTGTAACACAAGAATGTGAGAGATGTTAGTTATATTGAAACACTCTTTCAGCCGACAAGGTCACTTGTGGCAATAATCTGCTCATTAGAGGTGTAATCCATCACTCAAGTAATATCAATTTAGTGCCAGGGTTTTAATGCAGGTTGTACTAATCATTAGCGGCAGTTTGTCAACTGCATAATTCACAGGGGATTGTGGGTATGCATGATTTAGCAGGTGACCCTTGACCTCTGCTGAGTAAGAAGCCTGCCTTAGAGGCAAAATCAAGAGGGACAAAAAGCAGTGCTCACTCATGAACAATTATTATGCTTAACAGCATGACTGTCATTTTAGAGGGAAAGGGAAAAAACAGTATGTCCTGAATAATGAAGGATTAAAATTCACCTGAGACTTGGCTCCAGCTACAATGCTGGAGTCACCACCCTCACTTAGCAGGGCAGGAAGAAGACAACACTTTTTTTTATTGTTTACTTAATGGCCCCTTAGCTAATATCTAAGAGCGAAAAGCCCTTCTGCCATGCAAAACACGAGGTGTGATCACAGCACCAGACTTATTTATTCTCCCATGGTGAAAATGTTGGTTTACTCCCCTCTCTATCCCAGGTGCCAGGCACTGGGATTGACCTGTGACTGTCATAGGTGAAAAGTATTAGTTAGGAAAGTCTGCATTAGTGTCAGACAGGTAGAGGATTTCCCCTCAGGCTGTTAATTCATTTGGAGGTAAGAGGAGAATAACCTGAAGTGAATTTCTGTGCCCACCTGAAATCTACTCAGAGAGTTAAATGCATAGTTTGATTTACCAATCATTATAAATGTAGTATAGCATCATATTCTCTATTTCAACTGTTGGAAAAATCCATTTCTCTTCACATCCCGCTTGGGAAGTTATCGGTGTCTTGCCTTGCCGTATCGCTGCTCTGTTTTATAATAGCAATAATCCTCCTGAAATCTGGCAGCTAGGACCAGTTAAGTGCCCTAAGCTTTACTGCAATTAAGGTACTTTTTTGCTTGCAGTAATTCAGAATTGGCTTTGACTTAAAAACTGAAATTTAACAAGTGATTTAGCTTGTAATGTGCTCTAATTGCTTTTGGTATTTTGAAAGTGGGGGTTGGGTGGGAGAAAGAAGAAAGAAGTCAAACAACTCAGTAATTTAACAGAAAAAGTGGCAAGTGAACTTGCACGTTAGGCACTTTCTGACAGGAGTTTTATGATGCACACCAGCCTCCTGCATGTAAGGCACATATGTTAATATATTCCTACATATATGTTAATACATCTATGCTCACATTCTCAATGGTGCTCGGAAGGAAAAGAGGGTCTGAGTGAACTCGGTTGCTTGCTAAATGGTTTGGAATGACAGCGGTGACAAATTTGCAGCTCCAAAAGAAGGGGTGAGCTGCAGCAGCCAGGTGAGTGGGTGCAGTCACCTGGCAACAGGAGCAGTGGGATGGACAGCCAAGGGATGGACAGGCAGACAAGCCAGCTTGCCTCTCCCAGTGGTGGCGACAGGAGGGCTCGGCTGGGCTGGGCTCGGCTGCCTCCCCAGGACCCACATCCCCGAGGGCGGTGGTGGTAGAAGACTGCGAGCAGGCAAGCCAGTGCTGCTCGGCTTAATTGCGCCCACTGGGCATTGCCCTGGCCAGGGAGGGAAGGAGCTGCCCGGCTACCTGGAGGAGAGGATTTGAGGGATGAGGCAACCGAGCGGTGGAAGCCCATGGCTGCCTCCTGGCCTTGCCAAAGGCTGGGGGTAAAGCAAGCTTCAGGAAGGGCCCCTCGAAGTGGGAGAAACTGGTGTCGGGCAGGGAAGCAGCTTGCTTGCTTCATCTTCTCATCCTAACAGCTAGCACTGAAGCGGAGCTGCAAGCTGGGGACCTGGGCTAGGGCCACGTTTTATCCAGGTTTATCCAACCACCTTCCAGTTCTTTGTGTGGTTGCTGCATGTCCAGCGTGCAAAAGAAAAGTTTTTGTGGAGCTGGTTTTGATGCTGATTCAAGCAGGGCTGTGTGCTCACTCATGAGGTAAAAAAGTCAATGAACAATAATACTGAGGGCTTAAATTTGTGCCTTATCTTTCAGAGGGAGATAGATTACTGCTGGATCATTCCCATTTGTGATCCGACACGGGTAAAGACAGGGAAGATGGGAATTTTCCTGCATTTCCTGTGGGTCAATGACAGCACTGGCAGTACTTAAAGAAAAAAAGTTGAGGAAATTCTCCATCAGGAGGTATCGACACCACCTAATTTGAGGTATCTGCCTCTCTGCAACGCAGGACAGAGAGTTAGGGTCCTTCAGTGTGTGGTTCAGCCCACTTAAATCACTTTCCTGCTCCTAATTATCTCCCTCTTGTGTATGTCCACAACCTTTGGTTGGTACATCAGAGTGTGCCTGTGGCCTACATGCCCAGGCCAGGCTTGGGTTCCCCCAGTGCCTTCTGCAGAGGTGGGATGCTGTGTTTAGCTGATGCATGTATTTCCCTGGCTGGGAAACTATCTAATGGATCTACTATCAATGCCATCAGTCCACTGTTTGGTTGCTCTAAGATGGGTGCTTACTTTAATGTGAGCTCAATTGCTAAATTTAGATATTTGAGCTGAATCACATCCAAAGTGACCTCTTCAAGCATGAGGAGAAGCAAGAAATGGAACTTCAACACTGGGTCAAGTCCTGATTGTAGTTCAGCCATCATTTAGTGATTCCTCTTGTGTCTCATATTTAGATTGTATGAATTTTGAGGTATGAACTCTCTCCTACTGCAAAGGAGACTGCACTTTCATAATAAAAAATAATTAAAATTCTTTAAGGATATCACATACTCAACAATCCACATGTCAATAAAAAAAGGCTTTTAGGAAAAAAGCAATTTTCATCCAGTTAGATATAAGATGCCAAGTTCCTTCCTCAGGTACATGCATACAAAGAAGCCAATGAATCCAGCCAACATTTGCCTAATGAGTTAGCATTCTCCTCTGTTGGAAGTCAAAAATCTCCACAGCTTCAGACAATATTCTTGCCCATGGACTTGGGAACAGTAAAGCTCATGTCTCCTGTGGACTAACCAGATAAGGAGGCAGATATAAACTGAGCTTTTATTTACTTAACTGTATTTTGATCAAATCCTTCATATAACTGTAACTTCTGTAAGTAAGATTTCTTTTTTTTTCCTGTTAGTCTATTTAACTTGAAAAGCTGCTGTTAGTAGGAAATTTGGAAAACCAAACTAAACAAAATGTTATATTATCATTAACATTTTGATATTTGGGTATATCAGAGGATAACGCAGTGCCCATCTGGACTGCCTTAGCAACACACTTAATTGCATTATATATGGAGAAGGGATTCAAAAGAACAAAGAATTCAAGCTATTCTATTTAAGTAGCCCATTGCTGTGGTATCTAAGCATAAGAGTAGATCAGAGCATAAAAAAGCAGACTGCTAAAAGCTATACACCCCAAATCTTATGCACAGTTCTGCATAGAGATTAATGAAACCAGCAGAGCATCAAGCTGGAATATTAGTGGCAACAGATTTACTCCCTCCGAATGTTCATAAGGACACCAACTTCAATGGTTCCCAAAGTGAGCTCTACCCACCACAGATGGGCCCCACAACATTTGCTAATGTTTCATGCACAGCTGCTAGTCACATGGGACAGGGTTTTACAGCTATCTCCTAGCTAAGGAGGCTGGTCTAGTGGAGGTTTCAAAAATGTATAGCCACTTAACTCACACAGAAATCTCATGCCAACAATCGCACAAGATATCTATGGTTAGGTATCTGGATACTCTGCAAAAATCTGGTGGCCTGTGGGTCAAACCTAGCTTGTGGGGGATTTCTGTACAGAGGAGACAGAAGGCATGTGGGGGCACATGCTCTGCAGTGCCTCCTGGCAGCCCATGCTGGAGATGTAGGTGTGTGCTGGGTGCTGCTGCCTCTAAGATGCTGATAGAGGCAAAGAGGTACTAGGAAGGGCATGTCCCTGCATGGCAACAGTTTCTGCTCCTCTAAAGCAATGTTTGAGGCAATGGAGAAAAGCTACTTGAACCTCCTTGCTAGGCTGAGCAGGTTAAGAGATGGCGCTTCTAGTTGTTGGAACAGTGCCTGGGGAAATTGTGGGGTCCCTAAATTTGTATCTAAAGTAACTTGATGACTGTGGGTGGGTCTGCTTTCCCTCTGTATTTCAGATGTACCATGGAACAGAGGATCATTAGCCTCCTCTCAAAGTATGATCTTAACATTGCTGGTAAGCAGCTGCTGTCTTTGGTGGAAGAACACTGGTTAATGATCATCTGCATTACTGAAAATTGAAGAGAAAGTGGGTTCACAGGACACCGGAGCTATAGTTTCCTAGTGTTTGCATACAGAGTTGTGTGAATTTGCTGGATGGCTAAGAGCATAGCAGGTAGCCTAGATGCTGATTCGATCTCTACAGTCTCTCCTTGAGACAATGTCTCCCCCGGAGGACTTGAACCATATGGAAAGCATGCGTGCAAACAACTGCAGCCAGTAAGTGTCAGAGATGAGTACAGACCTATGTCCATGTGGGGTCTTGCTTAAACAGGCCTGACCTCACATCACTGTGGGACCAGCAGTGTCCCAGCTTCTCAAGCACGCTCCAGCCCCACATTGATTTCCCAGAGGGGCACCTCCTTCAGGGAAGTGCCAGGTCATCTCTCTGGGGAGATTCAGCTGCCTATGTGTAGCGCTGTTTGAGCTGTGTGAGAGTAGCTGAGACATCCTCATGGGTAGGCCAGTGCAGCAAAACATGTGAAAGGCAGAGACCCTACCTGTTAGCAGCTGCATCTCACACTGCGGCTCCACCATTGCTGGAGTCAGGAAATCACAACAAAGGTCTTGGTGTCCACCTTACTGGGTCTGCAAGCCCAGGATTTTGTCCAGTGTCGATAGTATCCCTCTGCGTGCCAGTGTCAATTTTAAACTTCTTGGTTTTTTTGAAGTCTTGATTGTTTTAACTTCTCTGGTTTTATCTTCCTGGTTTTACTTTCGTGTCTGCTGGGGTTTTTTTGGGCTACTGATGTATTTTGAAATGTCTCATTTCTGACCGCATTTCCTTGATTTGTCTTGTTTGTTTGTTTGGGTTTTGTTTTGATTTTTTTTTTAATGGTGTTGTTTTCTCAGGAGCTAGCTTTCAAAGAACTGTCATTGCTGCCCCCACAGATACTCCGATAATATCAGGTGCAGAAGATTCTGGGTGTCTCCTATTTGTTCCATTTTCTAGCAAAGCTGGACATATAAGATAATATGTCTGTGCACTGCACTAGAACATTGTAAATGGCTCTGTATATTTGAAACCAAGTTGCTGGACTCATTACAACTGACATATGCAAACATTTCAACTACAAAATTTCAGTAACCGATCTGTGCTAAACTCCAGGCAGCAGATGACACTTAGAGTCTGCTAAAGAAAAAAAATGCTAGTCTTTTTTTTCTCCCACTGCTTTTAGTATTTGCTCAGTATCATTAATATAAATATGCAGTCATCGAAATCAACACAACTGAAGTTAACAGAGCAACTCCAGATTTACATCAGTGTAAATGAGAGCAAAAATTGATCCCTCACATGTAATTTATCTTTAATTCTGGTTTAAGTCTCTCTCATCTTGCTGAATAAAAACTGATGTTCTTCTCACACACAATCTGTATACCATTCATTAGTGTCTTTTCTGTTTGGAAGAAAGATTGGAGCCTGTGGTAATGAAAGCTCAAATCCTGGGGAGCAGTACACATGGTATTTTGTTTTAACTAAATGCCGTATTGGTATTCTCATGAGTGGCTTTGCATTACTTGAACATTTATGAGTAGCTTGAACTAATAAATCTCTAATTAGCACTAATTACTAATTAGGTTATTGATTCCTCTGACTGTGGACTCCTCACTGGTTTTATTCATAAGCAGAAAGTTATCTTAAATATTCTTGCAAATATATCCCCAAATGGAGCTCACTCTTGCCATAGAAAGGAGCAGAGCAGCAGGCTATGGGCAGTCTGTTTGTCAGAACAACATCTGGGCTTATTCAGGCTGTGCAGGTACACCAAGGGGCAGAGCTACTTTTTTTTACTAATAGTGAAAAAATAAATTTCACTAATTTCACTAATGTCAGGGCATTGTCTACTTGCCCAGATGCTCTTGAAAACCTCTGTGCTTTTCTGCTTTCCTGTGGGATGCCTCCTGTTTGTACCCTAGGTGTGTGCCGCAGGCCGTGCATGGAGGGCCCGGCTCCAAAGGATGGCTGATGCTCTTCTTTGGGGTGACTCTTGATCTTTTCCGTGTCATGGCAAGACCTAAAGCAGATAATCTTGAGCAGGTTGGTGTACCTTGCTTCGCTTCACATGCTCTACCTTTATTTCTGTTTGTGGTTTTACCGGAAAGAGAAGCCCCTCTGGATCCCTGTACCCCCAGAAGAGTTTCCCCTCTCATTCTCCTGTCTCTCTCTAGCAACTGTCCTGCTTGCTACCTACCTGATGAGGCAAAAGGGGTTCTTTATTACAGTCCATGTGCTCTGGACTCTGCATTTACACAACATTCCTAATAGCTCTTTGCAAAAACAGCCCCTCCTGCCACACACGTATCAGGAGCTCCATAATCGTATTTTTTCCCCAAGAGCTCAGAGAGCAGGACCCTTAGAACAGAACCCTCAGGTTCTGGGCCTCCTACATCAAGCACTCACCCAACTGCTACCCTCACTACCACACCATCTCATCACTCTTATCCCAGTTTCTCACCCCTACAAACTCATCTGTAGAGGAGTTTTGTTCTTGTATAGTTTATGGAGGATAGCAGTTAGTGCGCTGTCTGCTGACTTCCTTCACTTGAAGGCAGAACTCACAAGAGATTGAAGAGATTTTGGCTTACTTCACTGACAGGAGTGATTTTATCTGGCAGCAGCTGATTGCCTCTGTCGCGGTCGGGAGCGCAGAGGTCCGACCACCTCCCAAAGGGAGAAGGGTTGAGGGTAAATTGGGATATCTCCCCACCAAGCTCGCAAGCAGACACGGAGACCAAATGAGTATCTAACAAGTTTATTACTAAATATATTCTAATAAAACCCTATTTACTCTACGGAAATATTACGGTATTAAAGAACACCACGCCCACCCATTCACTCCCTCTCTCACCCACCGAGAGATAAGGGCAAATAAGGACTTAATTATGTCAAAATATGACCTGTAGGTGTGGATGGTGTGTGTGTGTGCATGCATGTGTCCTTTCGGCGTTTGGCGATGGTCTCCGTGGAACGACGACGATGCCTGACCGGCAGACCTGGACTGTTTCCAGTGACATCAGCAGCTTGTAGCTTTTCGGTGCGATTGGAGTTTCTCTCTCTCTCTTTCTCTTGCAGCTTGGAGTGGCTTTT
>VZZY01010433.1:0-36116 GCA_013400335.1 Eurystomus gularis | reverse complement strand
TGACTGCTTAGTTTCTTCAGGGGGCTGCGCTGACAGCTCAGTTCAGTTTCCCCCCCCCCCTCCTCGCTCCTCTCCGGCAGCGGCGGAGGAAGGGGGGGTGTGCACTCAGCAGGAGCGATGTGCTCCCTTTGTGCAGTGAGGCGGAAAAGAGCGCGATTGTTTACTTTTTCGATATTTATGGCCGGCGTTATCACAGTTCCGTCTTCCTGGAGGATTTATGGGAATTGCAGAATTGATTTATGGGAAATTGAGTTTTTTGCTCACTGTTTTAATAAGGCAGAGAAAATCATGTGGTCGGTTCACCAGTTCTGTGGTAGAACTGGCAGAAGAGGTCAAATGCAACACTGCTTTATCCAAGCATCAGGCAGTTTCACTTACAGAAGCTTTGCATATGGCACATCTTCAATTTCGAGCCCAGACAAGTGCAAAATGAGGCTTACTTCTTCATTAACTGTGGGGAATATGCAAAATCTCTTTTCTGATGGCTGCCCTCTCTTTCTGTTTATTCCTACATGTGACTCAGTATGTTTGTTTTGATCCTTACAGCTCTGTGTGGGCTATGTGATGAACCACTGTGGCACCGAAGATCGATGGTGCTACAATCATGCTGATGTTTTCACTACCAGACTCCAGGCCCTGTCAGACTTTGCTCTTGCATGCACATAACTCTCTAGGACAACTGTGGGAGATGTCTGCATGTGGCAGCGAGGAGATAGGGCTCCCCGGATAACAACATCTGGGGACCAGAAATCAAGTATTCTTGGCTATGGGCCCTCAACTCTGTAATTTGATCTTCCCACCCCTTTGGTCCACCTCTTCACAGAGCAAAAGAGTAAAGAAGGAGCTAAGTGTCTTTGAATGGGAGTCCAGTCAGCTAATTAATATCAATGAGGTGCGTGTTATTTTTAGTTATTGCAGATGTGCTCGTACCTCATTAGCTTAAACAGTGAAGAGCAAATAAACATCAGCTTCTACCATGCTTAAAGGAAGCATTTTATAAATAGGTTATTGATTTGGACTTCACAGGGACCTGGTGGGAAATCTGTAAGGCTTCTTCTTCCAGAGGTTGGGGAAGGAGGGGAAGGCTTTACAGAAGTTAACTTAATGTGTCCCATTTTGTAATGCACATTGAGAAGAAGCCAAAAGGCTGTTCTGTTTCCAAGTGAGTCCAGTAGGTTTGAGTTTACAAAGGGCTGGTTCCTACAGAGGCCTGTAGATGCTTTGCAGGGAGGCTGCTTGACTGTCTTTGTGCGATGATTGCTTTGGGGAAACTGAGTCCAGAGGCAAGGGTTTGTTCTGAGCCTGCAGGAGGAATATTTGTTTGGCCCAGCTTACCTGATGTTTTAATTTCCGTATTTAGCAAGTACCCCAGATGTGTGTTGCAGGAAATAAGTAACTTGTCAGTGGTTTTGAGGTTTCTCAGCAAAAAGAAGATTATGTCATTTTGCACTGAAGTATTGAAGAGAGTGTTTTATATTTTGAATGCTAATGAGCACAGTTTTTTTCAGACGGGAGCCATAAAACTGTCATTATGTCAGTGGTATGTCTTTGTTCTTAGCTTTGCTTGTGCTAATCAAAGACAACACTATTTTGAGTTAATACTGTAACAAGAGGAATGGCATTAGTGGTCATCATCATGAGTGACTCCTGGACATGTGGTAATAATTTCTCAAGTGTTGCTGAATAGTAAAAGAGAGAGAGAGGGAGTTCAACTCCAGCGCTGTACAGAATGGAATGTACCATTCAGCTGAAATGATAAATCCATGGCTCACACTCGAGGGGCTGTAAGAGAAAAATCTGCTTTTTAGTATAATTAATATATCTTCTTCCACAGTCCCTCTTTCTCCTCAAGCATCTGACTCTGCCATTCTGTGCAAGATAAAACAACAACTTTTAGCATAAACAACTGAATGAGTGCAATCTTCTTTATGTTCTTAGGGAAATCAATCCACTTTAGAAACCAAGCTCTCATCCTTTGAATACCTTAGTTTTGCGTAGCTGGATGTAAGTTTGAGAGCCTTCAGCTGAAACGGCATTTCCTTTCTTCTTAATAGATGCCCCCAGATTTGGTAAATACCTGGAAATATGACATATATTTAAGCACTAGTTTTCTCAGGGGGAAAAAAAATACCACCCAAACCTTTTTATTATCAGTCAGGCAGTTTTCATTTACTTGGTGAGGCAGTCTGTTTGCATTGGCTGGTGGGTTTGTGAATGGCTCCTGCATAACGAATCATACATTTTAAAAATTCTTTCCAAAGCTTTTATAAAAATACAAAAAGTTAAATAACTTTAACACAGTTATGTGATCAGTCTGATTAAGTTAAGGCATTTAGTCTAAGTAACCCCAGTGGGGTTTCAGCAGCACTGTACGTTCCAGCGAAGGGAACAATTGGTGTATTTTCACTGTCTGACTGCGTTTCTCGGAGAATGCTGAACAATATTAAACATTCAGAGGCTGCATTTTCCCTTTGTTTTGACAAATGCTAATAAGTAGCTAACTGCAAGAGAGGGAAAAAAAAAAATCCTAATTCAAACCAGTTGCATGATGGTAGAGCTCAGCAAATTCCCTGACCAGCAAGATGTAATCTGGAAAGAAAAGAGCGGAGCGGTAGCCTTTGCTAGCCTTTGAAATGACTAATAAAGTCATTAGACAATGTTTAGTTGAAGAGGAATGACTAAAGCTAGGGAAAGACTACTCTGAGGAGCTCTCAGAAGGAATATTAGCAGGCTTTGGTTTCTAATTAAGTGGCATTATTAGAAGCTTTGATAAAAGCCCTCGCATGTATGACATCTTGTATTTCTCTGTGCATCAAGAGTTGAAGAGAAACTGAAAAAAGAGAGACTTTTTAATGATAATACCTGAAAAGTGTTTTTCAGCAGAACCATACATCATTGTCAAGTGAAAAGATTAAACTTTATTGTTTCTTTTTGAACCAAGAACTCAAGGTGAGTGGAAATGTCTTGAAATGCAAAGTAGTTTGGCAGATAAAGTAAAATGGAGATGAAAACAGACAATAAAAAGACATTGGCTGTAATAGAGGCAAGAGCGGGGAAGTTTCACTCTTTAATGTTTCTGGGAGAACTTTCTTTTTGCTATTAATGATAGCATTTAAGTGTTACAATTACAAGCTTTTATTGAAACGAAACATTTCATTTAAAGAATGGCACCAAAATCATTTTTGTGTGTAATATGAAACATTAGTTATGTGATGCTGCTGCCAAAATAAACCCCACCATTCATTTAAAATATCAGGAAACTCCATTTGAGAGGGTAGTTATACATCCATTGAGGATACTCTGTATATTATTTTTCCTTGATATTAATAAAGTCTATTAACAACATAACTGCAATTGATTCATAATGTCACATTTGTTTGCAAGTAATGGATGTAAGGTTAAAATGGTTTAACTATTACAATGTTTGAAAATGATTTCTGTTCCCTAAAGCCTCCTTTATTTTTATTACAGTTTTTTTCCCCTTCAGCAACCAGTTGTTTTGCAGTTGTTAAACTGCTTTCAGCTGTAGATACTCTGCATTATCAAGATAGATGGGGCTTGGTGTGGGATTTCCATGAAGGTTGGTTGCTGAAAAAGTAACTTCAACAGTGTGCCTTTGAAAGATTTATTTAACTTGTCCCTTAATAGGCCAGACTGCACCGATTTCCAGAGAAAGAATTCATTTTTCTGTCAAACTCCGGACTGCTTTGCTGGGAGCCTCATCTACCCACTGGTTGTTACGTGAAATGCACGCTGCTGACCCCAAAGTGTTTCAGCTGCTCCATGCCGGTGGCTGGACTCTGTGACTCCAGCTGCCTTTTGTAGCCAGGAGATGGAGGGTTTTGTCTGCCTTTTTGTGCTGCGCTTACAAAGACTGTGGGGATGCTGCTGCATTGAGAGTTCATGAGCAGTCCCCATTTGCATTGGCTGGATGTCATTCTCTTCTCCATGTCCACTAGTTAGAGATAGAAGCAATCCTTGGAAAACTGTACTTGGGGACAGGCTGATGTGAGGAGCCAGCATCAGGGTTTGCTAACTAAATTTGGAGTTCCTAGGAAGGATGTTGCCAAAATTACATACTCTGTTGGAGCCTTTATTGTCATCTTAATTTGTAACTCACTCTAAGCGGAGATTTTTTTTTTCTGAGGTTGGGAGGAAAATGCAGATAAAAGCAGATCGCTTGGCACATGATACTATCTTTGTAATGGGTTAAGCAAATGCTCCACCTAGGTACATGTATTTAATTTGTTAAAACATGTTTTGCCTGTTATCTTCTTTTACAGCTGCATTGAATGATAATTACTTCATTTCAGAGAGAGTGCTGGCTTGTGTGTCAATTTGTACTCTATTCACGCATATAGGAAGGGTTAGATACAGTTTTTCATAAAGGAGAAAATAGAAAAGAAAGAGTTTTATTAAAGAAAACCTATATGCTTGAAAGAAAGAAAATCCCTCAAGTTCTTTCTCCTAAACCACTGTCAATATCTTAGAGGATCAGAAGTGAAATAATTTTTTGTAAGTCAGATTTAGTTCTTCCTTACTATGTGCTGTACATTTGCAATGTAATGTCTTTCTAATCGGACAATGAAAACATTACAGAGGTGAACTTCTTGTTTCTAGTCACCACCAGTTAATTTCACTCTTTGGTTCCCATGCTCTGACAGAGGGTTGCAATTACTATAGATTTTGTGTGGATGGCACTCAGTGAGCCTTGTGATGGCTGGCAGCTTAAAACACTTGGACAGAGGGATTTTTGGACTGTAGATACAGCAGGGGGATATTTAGTTGGTTTTAACAAAACTATTTTAATAGGTATTTTCAAGAAATTGTAGACTCTCAGATTTGCAAACCACATGTATTTCTAGCTCCTAAAAGGCTCAAATTCTAATTGTTCTGCCTTTTGAAGAGTGTCCTGAATTTTCACATCTTGTTATTACAGGACTTTATACTGGTGTAACCACAAAACAGGGTTACTGCATAACTGCACCCGCAATAGAGGAATTGCACTCCTTAACTCTACCGGTTTCCAAATGGCATATAATCTGTATATAAACCTAAGCCTGGTCCTGCAAGCAGATCCAGTGTGTCAGTGGATCTAGAAGATCAGCTTGTTTGCTAAAGATCTCATACACTTTGTACAGGGTTTCAAAAAGGAGGTGTTTGGCTTTTTTTGTTGTTTTTATTTTCCCCATTGAGACTTGCAAGTCCCAGATAGACAGGTCGAGCGAGTATTTTAGAAGATATTTTTAATGTTTTCTAAAAGGAAGGCAAACCCCTGCCAGTTTACCCAGTGTATTTACAAAAGCAATGACTCCATGCGTGTGCAGCATCCCTGTCACACGAGCAGTGGATAGCACACCAGGAAAGTGTGACTGTGGTGGAAAGCAGCTAATCTACGCCACCACTTTTTGTGCCGTGACAATGCTAGATAGTGGCAGAAAGCGGCTGCTCTCAGATTTGTTAGCTTAGGAGAGCTTTGCCTCTTCAATGACAGGATTGTGTTAAAGCCAGTGCTCCTGCCTGGAAAGAGCAGAAAGCTGGAGCTGAAATCTGCAATAGTGTCATTGTTCCCAGAGGTACAGTTATAGGCTTCACTTTACAGTGCCATATCTCACTTGGAAAGCACCATCTCTGGGAGTGATAGAAACTCTTTGTTAATGCAGTTAATAGATTTCAGGGCCACTTAAACTTCTTAAGACAATAAGGCTTGGGCAGCTGAGAGTATTAACTACATCATTTCAAACACATTCATGAAAGTTTTTTCTTTCATTTCGTGGATGCCTTGCCAACTTTTACATTAAACTTTTGACTGTTTAAGCCACTTCTGTGATCAATTACTTTTGCAAGCAGAATGAGTCCTTAGAAAGCTACAACCCAAACTGCTAGACCAGAACCACCTCCTCAGATCAGTGGCTCAGGCAGTTTCTTAACATTGGATGTGATGTGTTACATTGATAACTGTTTGTAATTGGGAAAAAAAATGGCATTGTCAGTCCAGGCTTTTTTGTGACTTTATGGACTGCTTTGCATAAAATGAAGGAGGACAGCTAGTTTGGTTTGCTTTATTTCTACAATGCCTGGGATGATGTCTAGCCTGGGCTCCTTTCTTTGCAGCTTAGCGTGGGATTATCCAGGACAACTGTTTCTACAGGTACTGATAAGCGATGCTTATGGTGGGAGAGGGTGAGGGTTTGCTGTGACGCACAGACGGATCCTAGCCTGGCATGGGGCTTCGTCAGCTTCCTGCAAGCCCTATAGGTCCCAGGTGGGTAAGGTAGGTCCCTGCTTTGTGCTGTGTGGCCTGGGAGTGTCCCTGTGCTGACTGGTCGCCCAGCCATGCACACTGGGCTGTTGCTGAACTCCCTGTCCAGCCTTGCTCTCTGAGGAGCTGCTGATTTAGTTTTCTGTCCTCTGCCTGGCCACCAACTTCTGTGGCACTAACAACAACAAAATATCTTTGAGGCTGCTATCTCCTGATCTGTCAAATAGGCTTTAAATTAGTCCAGATACTCCAAAATTATTAGAAGGCAGTAGACAAGCAACATGGAGTGCCTCAGAAACCCTGCTAAAATCTCTGCTCTTTCAGTAAAGCATTTTAACTGTGCCTGGCATTTTCTGCTAACTCCCATTTCTCCCTTTTTGTTAAGTAAAACAGAGATATTGAATTGCAGATGTTCAGATAGCACAATTAATATGCCTATAATTTTAAAGCAAATGAGGGAAATTACCATTTTTTAATAATCACTGACTTTCAGCTGTGAGAAGGATATGTGTTTCTTCATGAACTGATTGGAGTTAGTCGTAGAAGAAGTACAAAACTCCAACTCCTTCGGACATCTAAAATAACACACCTGATGTGATGCATATCTGACTTTATTGCATGTTTTGGCTACTTAAGGCATAAGAAACTAGTCTGAGGCAATGACCTAGACAGCCTCTACTCTCAGCAACGACCCTAAGGCTATTCATCGTATCCTAAAAATGATGTCTGCAATTGAGACTTGAGGTACAAATCCCTCTGTTTACTCCAGTGAGTATCCACATAGATGGTTTAGCCTAGCATTTAAACAGATAAAATTAAGTGGAGTGAATGCCACCCAACTAACTAGAGGATGTCATGATTAAGATACAAACTTCATTTGTGTGAGTGTATCAGCACTGTCACAACTTCTCAGTGAAAGAAGAGCCTAATATCTCAGACCGACAGCTCAGTAGTGCTGTCATATCTAGCTCTACACATCGTGTATCACAGCTACAGTGACAGTCAGTGACAGTCATTCTGTCAAATGGCCTGATTCTGCTTGACGTGTAATGCCCTTTACCCCACTTTGGCAGTGGCAAGAAGCCACACGATGTAAATAATACTTAAACAGACCTTAGGGCATCTAAGCATTGCCTGAACGGCATAATGCTGACCTTGTATAAGAGAGAATCAAGCCTGGAAAATTTTGTCATCAAATTAAAAGGATGCAGGATGGATCACAGATATGGTTACAGAGGGGTTAGATCAGCCAAATAATAGCAGCATTTATTATTCATCACATGGTATTTGGTTAGGACTAATAGATATAGTAGGGTTCTCTGAACTCACATTTTAAATTGTATTTCATCTTTTCCATTCACATAGCTTTTGAAAAAATCCATATACATTTTAGCAAGAATATATTCTGTCATCCCAGTGGTCTCAATAATGATTTAATTGTTCCTCACTCAATGCGGCAACATTTGTGCATTTCTGAGTGTGTTAAAAGCACACGGGTTTCCAGATTGCCATTGCAGGAGGAGCACGATGCATTTGAACTGTCCATTTTGGCTTTTTTTGTGACTACATACATGATTGTGTACAAGAGCTATGTTATTAGGATAAATTACTGTGGGATTATACATACCTCTGTAGGAAGAACAAGAATGATATTCTTAAGTGTTTGGAAGGAACATAGCCAAGGCCCAAATGAAAGCATCTTTTATTTTTCAACTTCATCGATCAAAAGCTTCTGTGTGCAACACGCTAAATGACATCTGACATATCTGAAATGCTGAGATAAAACACCAATAACAAAAAAGCCCAACCAATAACAGCCAAGGTTTTGCTGCTAGTAAGGCAGGTCTTCTGCTGAGGAGAAACGTTAAAACTGCGTGAATTACACCCAAGCAACTGACAACTTTACTTAGCTATTCCATACATTAGAGGATAAATCTCCTTTCTACGAAGTTTCAATGCCATTTTAGTTATCCATTTAATCCACCTATTCATTTAGCAGGAATGGTAATTACGGGAAAATTGCTGCCAAACTATGATGTGCAATTAAAATTCAGGCTATTTTGTGTGATGCAAAATCTCCCTTTTTTACTATCATCTTACAAATCCTCTGATAGAAAGTTTCTGCCTTTTTGAAATAGAGCTTGTAATAATAAGCCATCTGGCTTACTTAAACATGAAAGATTAAAATGATATACAGTATGAAGGCTTCCTATTCAATTGCTAATGTCCAAGAACTCAACTCCAGTGGTGAAAGCTGTCATTTGGGGGGAAGAGGTAATTAAAAGATTTCCTTGTAGAGATGGGTCCTAGAGCAGGGGACTGGCACATCCAACAAGCAAAACTAATTTTCCAAAAGAAAGCAATGCTGGCCAAATGTCTTGCAAGATAATCTTCTGTATCCTTTAGTTCACTCACAACTGCTTGAGTGGGACTGAAAGGTGGGTTGATGACTGGTGGGACAAAAGCAACCAAACGTTGCTTTATGTACCATACTAAGCCAGCAGTATTTCGTAACACGGGCTTGACTGAGGTGGACAACAATAAGGGAAAATGCATTGTGATTAAATAGCGATTCATTCTTTTTAAAGAGACATGGAAAAAGGTTGCAAATGTTTTAGGGAAACTGCAATGCAGAAACGGAAAATCTGGATTCTGAGAAGTGACATACAAAAGGGCACTCTTCTGAAAGAGGCTTTTGAAACAAGTGCATTTAGTAGCCCTTACGCCTTCATAATGGGCAAGAGGCTAATTGGGGGCACAGTACTTGGGCTCGTGCAGCATACAGACCATCTGAAAAAATGGGCTATTGTCAACTGGCTGCAGAGGGAAAACAAGGGACACCTCAGCTGTGACATCGACAGGTCCTGTTGATTTCAGCCTCCCTCTGCCTTCCATCTCTGACAGATGAATTTCCAAAAGCAACTGAAAATCCTGTTAATCAGAAGAAGCTCACACTCTAGGTTCTGAACCCTAAGTGGAAGCAGAGCTGAATATGAATGGTTACCAGATAGTCCTCCATATGGTCTGGAGTACTTGTAGGGAGTGCCATACCTTTGACTTATAAAGCAAAGCCTAAATGTTATTACATGTAGATTGTAACCCTCCCGGATGAAGAGATCATGTCTCATTCCTTATGGGAAGAAGAATTTAATACAGAATGTAAAACTCTCTAAATAATTTTCAGCTCCATGTATTGTTTATAGCAGGGATCTACTTCTCAGTTGAGTTTTGCAGAACTGCCTTACAAGCCTGGAGAAACATAAACTTGATGGTTTTTATTCTATTGCTGTTCCTACAGAGGCCTACTTAATTGCAACTGAACTGTATTATCTCTGTCTCTATCAGACTTTTTCGAAAGGGAGATGTTTTCAAGTGCTGTGTGCAGGTACAGTACTCCGTAAATAAAGAAAGAGTGCTAAAACGAGAAGCCTCCCATTAAAGACACTATCCTCATCTGCTCCTTTTCAAAAGAGTTGTTTTAATGAAGATCCTACTGCTATTAATTCTACTTTCAGGCTCCATTTAGGCTGAGAGGAGGAAATAATGAATCATGACATAATGGAAGTCCCTGTAAAGCACTCAGCTTACCACACAGGAAACCAGACTTGCATGTGAGTTTGTTTTTGTTTTTAAGACTAGTTCTAACAATAGCAGCCAATGGGAGCCTGTTAACTTCATTGTGTCTTCTCTTTGGTCCCTGGCTATCTTCCAGCTTAACTCCTCTGATTCAGCAACACAGTCAAACCAGGTTAAATGAAGTCTTGGATAAGAACCTCCACTAAAGGAATAACTGATCTTTCCACTTCAGCTTATCACCCCTTCCAAAAAAAAAAAACAAACAACCCAAAACAATCAAACAAAAGCACAGCAGAAGGACCAGTTTAATATGCAGCCCAATTCAGAGGTAGCAGGATGGGTGAAAGTGGACTGTGCCTATGGGTGAGTTGGAAAAGCAACTGTGTTAGTGTTGTTAAGAAGCTGATGCAAACAGTAATACATTGGCAAAAGTGAGAATAAGATTTTCTAGGGAATGATTGTTCCCATTGTAAAATATGTGCTAAAACCCAAAAGAATTACTCTCTGAAGGGTATCTATCTCCTATAGCTCTCATTTGTGGAGTTGCTGAGAGGATTCTTTTCTCCTCTGACATTCCTTCCACCTCATGAAGTGTGCTACTCATTGGGAAGGATATGATAAAATCTATTGACTTCAACGCTGGTGTCACTACAGAGCCTTGCATTTCATTTGAGAGAATTCCAGTGTATCCAATACAAGTAAGACTATTGTGAAGGATTATTTTTTACTATTTTTGGTACCAAAACATGACTGGTCTAGCACAGCTAGAGGCTTGGGAAAGGAGTCATCAGTGGAAGTGGCACAGCTCAGCACCCTGAACATGAACCAGTGCAAAAGCATTGTAGGTCTTTCAGCACTGGCACTTGCAATTGTGGTTCACTCAGAGAGATCTGACACTGCAGAGATGTTCCCATGGCAGCTGATTTGACTGATCACTGACACATGTCATAATGAATCTGTCAGGTTAGCTGAGGGACACCAAATGATCAAGACAGCAAGGAGAGGATGGAAGGAAGCCTTTCTGAGGCAAAAAGTAGTGGGGCTGAGAACCTATTCTGCTTTCAGAGAGATCTGAGAGGAAAACAGTGTAAGAAGTAAAGTAGTAGAGCTTGCTGCTGCTTAATCTACAGCTAAGGGAAAACAATGGGGAATAGCTCTTAATTTCAGAGTGGCTCGACAAGTAGCCAGGATACTTTAAAAGAAAGGTTTCCTTAAGATGGATAAAATTAATTATGTGGCTCAAATGAAGAGGAATTTGTCTTGATTTGATGACATAGCTTGAAAACAAGAGGAAAAACAACACCTGAGGACTAGTCATTGACTAATTTGCTGTCCAAAGCAAACCAAACACACTGTTATGCCCACCCTTTGCTTTCCTCTTTCAGCAGTGTTCATTTTAGTAATTTATTCAGTTTATCTTTTTATTTTAGCCTGTTCTGGATTGTTTGCATGCTGTCATAATATGTTTATTCCTGCAATAAAAACAACTAACAAACTACTGGTTTTCTTCAAACCCCTCCTTAAACTTCCCTTCTGCCACCATCCTTTAAAGCACTGGGCAGTAATCAGGCTGTTCTAATAATGATGATGATGCTGATCCTTATCTTACCAGAGGAATTACTTTGTCTCCTCTTTTGTCTCCTCTTTTGTCTCCTCGGCCTCTTCCTTTTTTCCTCTTCCATCTTTAATTGCTACATCCAGCAGCTGCAAACTTTGTGGGGTACTGACTGTCCCTAATTCTAGGAGCTATTGCAATTCCAAACTAATGACAAGCTACTAATAGTTAATTCAGTAAACTATTGCTGCTCAAGGTAAAGGAATGGGTCCAAACTGTGCTACCAGTTACAACTGAGCAACTCCAACAAAGTCAGCATCTGCTCCATATCAACATTAAACCTCTAGAAGACTTTATGAAATGCTGCAGGCACAAATAAGGACAGTATGCTGATGGTGCATGTTGCTCTTATTTGAAGCAGACACTGATTCTAGTTATCACGGAAACAGAAAGATGTGGTTGAAGAGAAGCAGGTTCAAATGCAGCTCAGAGAAGATGGTTATGCCCTCCAGCACTGAGGAGCATTTCAAAGCCAGTTCCTGGGAGAGCCCTGCAGTTGGTAGGATCCTCTTAGCAGGTGTTGTGGAGTCCAAAGCTATGCGGTTGCTTGACTTTGTTTGGTAGTATCACATTAATGAAAGAAATATGTTCATCTGTCACTGTGAGCAAAATAGATAGACTTCTGTCCTTGAAGAAAAAGACCTGACTGCAACCACGCACATCTTCTGATGCTAAATTTCAGCAAAGCTTCATACTCTTGGCGGCTGAAGACATTAAGAAGATGCAGCTGATTTAGATCACAACAGTCCACTGCATTACATTTGTAGATGACTTCAGTTTCAAAGTATGCAGAGGACTAGACCCTCACTGCAAGAGCTTTTTCTGTCTTCCTTTGGGGTTTACAATCCACTGATATAAGTAGATGGCATTGCTGCAGTAGTAGGTCACAAAACAGCACCATGGCTTGTCCTGATAGGACTCCCATTTTCCTCCCCCCCAGAGCAGCATCTCTAGAAAAAATTATAATGCACCCAGGAAAAAAGCCCAGTGGGATTGGAAGTCCATCCACTGTTCTGCCATGTTTCCACTGCTCTTGATATCTAACAGGAAATCTGCATTTTTCCACCTCTTACATTTAGAGCTGAGCTTTAGCCAGTGCTGTTGGCTCTGTCAAGGCTCAAGGCATCAGGCTTTTCCCAGTTTAGAAGTCATTGCAATGAGTGGCAACAGCAACAGAGTCAAAATAGCAGATCTTCATATTAAATATCTCTTGAATAAGTTACTTCTCCTTCTGCAGCCATCCTATTTACATGGAGGCTTTTAGTTGCATCATTCTTTCTTCCTAACTCGTCTTATCACCACAGTGACCTCTGTCACTATGTGAAACATTTGTTTTCCAAGGCAAGGCTATGCTGAGCCCAGAGAGTCCCCATAGAATGTGTCCATTTTAATGGTGCGAGAAGTTAAAACTCAGAGGTTGCTTTTTGCCCTGTTGGTGAATATGCTGCATGCATGATGCGATGCCACTTCATGCAGAAAAGTGTAACCCACTGTTCTTGTGTTTTATGGCATCACTTGCTTCTGCTTTGTATTTATTTTGTTATTAATGCTGGCTGCTTTCCAATAGCTTCTGGCCACAATGACTGCTGCAATCTTTTGTCAGCTAAATCAGACACAATCTGCAGACAGAAACATATTATCGTGTACATCATTTTTAAATAAAGCCATGCACATTCAACACACTTGTTTTATATGGAGGTGTACTGAATTAAATCAAGAATGCTGTTGAGCCTATCTAAAAGAATAGCTGTAAAAAGTAATAATAAGATGATATATCATCTGAGTTTCAAATGGAATAAATACAGGAAAATAAGGCTTTAAAGTGATAATCTCTGGAAGAAGTCAAGTAATTAAATATGATTCTCCATTCCTCCCCCTGAGGAGGAATTTAGGGGAAATGTAAGATTAGTAGGTTAAAATAATAGACAAGTGCCTGTCTTTTTCAATGCTAAAAAGTAGACTATGTAAAGCAACAGAAGTCTTATAGCCTGTGAGAAACCTTTACCAATTTGGGTGTTGATGCTATTTTTATTAAAGTCAATAAGTATGTTTCCTTTGATTTTCATGGGAATAATGTTGTGTTTCCATTTCTTTAAGAGGCTTTTCTCTGGCACCAATGAATGCAATCTCATTGCCCTTACATCCATTCAGAAAACTGCTGCAGAGGTGATAATTTTCCTAGTCCGTAGCTTTGACATCCTTCTCTCCCTAGACTCTCACTGCTCTTTTGCTCGGAGCTTAAGTGACTTGTCCTCACTTTCTACATCCTCTGTGGCCTGTCACTGCCCATCTGGTCATCACAGGCTTGACTTCTGCCAAACAGAAGGCAGCTTGGGGTAAACAGCAAAGATATTTGGTCCAAAACCATAACCTCAAAGTAAACTTCGACTGTTTGTTTCTAGGGAAGTTTTCTGAAGGCCAGCAGAGAACATCCTTTGAGTTTTGAAGAGCTGGGGAATAAGCTGGAAAGTTTATTCAATCTTTTAAAACTCCTGTCCTTTCTGGCAGCAGGCAGCTCTGAGGGCTATTTGCTATAGGGTATTTCCTGGGAGAGTATGGTGGTGGTTCACGATCTGTGAGGGGGCAATGGCTCATGCACAATGTGCCAGCACCCACTGCAGTCAGCCCAGGCCTGGCACACACCTGCCAGGCAGTCTGACCCTCCTGCACCCTTGTGCCCTCCCAGGCCATTGAGGAGGTGTCTTGGCTTTGTGCATAGGGGACACTATTGTTCCTTCTCTTGGGAGCACAACGCGGAGCAGCAATTGGCACTCATACTGAGCCCAGAGAGAAGGACAAATGAAAAAGGCTGGGAGAGCAAAAAAATCAACATATGTCTGTGGTAGAACTGACATGAACTAAACTAACCTGTGTTGACAGATGAAAGTGAAGCAAAGCCAGAATCAATATTCTTGAAGCAAGGAGAGGCAGCGAAGGAGTTAGGATGCCCAGGTGTACAGAGCAGGGCCCCAGACTTGGCCATTGCTCTATGCTGTTGTAGCTTCAGCATGGTTGCTACATGCTTTCAGTATTTTTTGTTTAAAATGTGCAGTCATTGTTCCCATCCTTTCAGACTGTGTCAGAAAGTGGATTCAGTCCTGTAAAAGACAACCTGTAAGCAGAGCCAGGCAGACTGTGTTTGGGTAGAGCCTCTCAAGGAAGGAGGCAGTTCACGCAGCTTCACTGAGGGCCACTGGCCCCCACCCTATCTTTCCTGGTTTGGAGCATCCCAAGCTTTTAAGAGAGCTTCAGAACCTGTGAACCTTTGATGGTACAAAAGGTAGGGGAAGGCAGGGGAGGAAATGCTGGATGTTACTGGACTTTGTCTGGATTTTTAAGGCATATGTGCTGGCTGGTGGCAGGATGGTAGGTCAGCATGGTGGAATCAAAAGTTTAACAGAATATTGTGTTTGTAGGCCATCTTCTAGACAGAAGAGGAGCAGCAAAGCAACATCATTACTGTCATATCCCTTTTAACAACTGCATGAGGGCCTTCCCTCTCCCAGGCACACCTCCATATGGGAAACAAAGATACTGTCCTGACATGAAGCTTTTGTTTTTATATAAAATTTTAACTCAACTTGACTGGTAACATCCTTTGGCTTTGCAAAAAAACCCCAATTCTACTCCAAAAAGAGCAGGAATTAAAACTACAGGGTTTTCATGATGCTCATGTTTGCATCATTAACTAAAAGGGTTGCTCAGAATAGCATTGCAACCTCCTGCCAGAATGTGTGACCAGCAATGTGCTCGTTACCTGTCACGACCAACCTATGCAAAACAGGATGGCAAGAGAAAAAAAGGCATGGAAACAGGAAAAAAGTGGTCTTAGTCAACCACAGGCTGGGTAGTAACATCACAAACCCACCAGTTTACCAAAATCTATGGCAAACTTTAAGCCAGCTTCAAGAGGCTCCCTGCTGGGCCTTGCCTCACAAGAGATGCTCCCACTGAGTCGTGGTGGGTTGACGTCATTAACTAAATGGATGAATGAGGCTATTATTGGATTCCCAACTCGTTTGCCAACCTGGAGCTGAAGGGCACTGATGCAGTGAGCAGAAGGGGTGTCTGCTACCGTTGCCCAGGCTATCCTGGTCCCATGGATGAAACAAGACCTTGGCAGTGCAGCATTTCTCTTGGGCAGTGAATCCATTTTAAACTTCTCCAACAAAATCCTGTTCCTTTCTAGACAAATCTTCTTTGTCTCAGTTGGTGCCTCCAGCAGGTTATCAGAGTTCTTAGCTATTATTTTTAAGACTATTCACTTCAGCTCTCCTACTTTCTGTCCAGAATTCGCAAGATATCCTTTAATTTATTCTGCCTAAAATGAGATAAACCACAAGTGACCAGTCTCCTGGGGCTGTGCTGTTCTGTAGTGAGCCTTATGTAAAAGATACAGGGCACATTTTCAGCACTCTGCGTTGTTATTAATGAAGGCTGTATGTGTAACTCTTTGTCCATCACAATGAAAATTTACCCTCATATATCTCATAAATCTCAGATGTAGATTTCATTTGCAGAATTTTTGGATATTCTTTGATTATTTTTTTCATGTTGGGGAACTATAACGATAAATCCCTACTCGAGTGAATATACAACTAGACCTCATCTGACACCAAAATTTTCTAGTTTTTCTTTTTGGGCTTAAAAAATTTGCCTTTCAGAGCTATTCAATAAGAAAAATGTTAATGAGAAAAATTTTAACAAGGCAAGCCCTGGCGGTGACCCCCTCAGATCTAAGCAGCACTACAAACTCAGGAAAAGCCTGATGCACGAGGAACATCTTGCAGAATATTGCTGGCCTTCTGTTCTATCAGCGCTATAGCTCTAGAAACAAGGCTCTTAATGAGGAAAGATCAATCCCAACAGGAAAACCTGTGATATCTGACATCAGTAGACAAGCATCCATGCTGTACAAACCCCCCCCCCCTCCCTGCCACCGCCAATGCCAGCCGCTGCTTACAAAAACTAAAATAAAATAAAGTAAAATTGTGTCATTTACTTTCAAAGTTTAAAGACTTGAGATCACTTCGTGTAGCATTTAACTATCATTTCAGTCAGGCTTTTGAAGCTGTTTAAGTTCTTTTGTACCCGAGTTGTTTAATGTTACTCAGACAAGGTAAATCAAAGTCTAATAGAGTGGAAAAACAGTAAAGGCAGAAAATAGGTAAAAGATAAATCACACAGGAAGTTTTGCTTTTTTTTGTTATTATATTCATTGAGATCAAAGTCCTTGTTTCAGCTCTAATTAACAAAAGCTAATGCAGATTGGAGACCTTCTGGCACTGAGCAGAGCCTTGGAGGATACAGTTGAAATCTTCTGAAGATTTAAATAATTAATATGACACCTTGAGCTTTGGATGGGAAAATAAAAAATAAAAAAAAAAGAAGAGGGGGGAAAAAAGAGCCCCATGTTCAAGTTTAAGAACAATGCCATTGCCAAGTTTGATACCATTTGTTCTGATGAAAATGAGCTGAGTAGACTGCACCGACTTCATTGTCTGGTACATTGGCAGTTCAGTGGATTGTTTCACCTTTTGTCATGCTAAGGGAGTCTTTTGTGCAGTACTTTGTTACCCCCAAGTCTGCCCCAGTTGAAGGAGGATAGAAAAAGGCAAATCTGCTTTAGGGACTTGGAGGATGGTCATTTAATGGTTTTTAATCCTCTTAATCCACGTAAGAATGGAGATCTCTGAGTGAAAATCCCATCCCAGAAGTCCTTATGATTCAAATGCCTGGCTCAGGAGACTGTCTTTTGAAAAAAAAATGCAGCAAAATATTCTCCACTACTGTGGCATTGTGGTTTATTTCTCTCTGGTTTTCTGAAGCTGTCTGATGCAATATAAGCAAAATTAAATGGAAACCTACTTCAAACCCTGTGAAGTATGAGAACAGAGAGTGCCCAGTGCCAGCCTGTGTGTTTGGGGTACTCTAGTGATTCAGCTTGATTTCATAAAAGTGATAAGGACCTTCTTTTCTAATTGTCTCAACTGTATGTAAATCCTTCGATTTGGGTGTGCACTAATGCCCTCACCAAGCTGTTTTCCACTTGGATATTTTCTAGGTAAATGAAATTTGGTGAATGATTGAGTTTGGATATAGATTATTTCTAAACTGTTGACATAATCATAGCTAAGCCTTTCTGCTGAACTCATTATTACTTCATAAGAGCATGATTTCTCTTCCCAACCACCAAAAAAAAGAATAAATCAATATATCAAATTAGATAAGCCACTAAAAAATTGCTAAGAGGCAATTTTAATAAGTAAAATTAAAGAGAATCTGAAGATGGAACAGGCTTTTCTCGATCTCAATCTATAGACATGCCATTTGTCACAACAAGTTGACTTTAAAATAATTTTTCAATTACATGCACAATGTGGTTTTTCATTTGTTTATGTAGTTCATCACTACACTTTTTGGAAATGGTTAAAAAAAAAAGCAAAAATACAGCTTCCAACTTGTAATTGCCTATGTAACAGATATAGAAAAGAGCATGTAAAAATTTGCATGATTTCTTTAAAAAGATGAATGAAAAAAATAAGGTTCCCACTGCTGCAATGTTCATCTAGGTAGATAGAAAATGATTTTAGCAAAATTGCATGACTGAAAACTCAAGACATGTCTTAAAAAATTGTGGCTCATTAATACAATATTTTCTGTTCCAGTCATTTCACTGACAGCATCTATCTCAGCATCTATTCCTATAGCCCCTCCATGCCTCTGAAACAACAGATACAAATCCAACAACCAGTTCCTAGGATTTTAATACAGTTTTTCTGAGAATTCAACCTGCATAAAACAACAATCTTGCTAAAGTCATTTCAGCTAGATGTTAATATTGATGCACTCTAAGCCTGCTGCAAGAAAAACTGGGCATTATTTTGCTTTCTTCCACACAGTTAACAGAAAAAGGTAGGTTAGTGATGCTGTCTGTTGCATCCCATAAAGACTTTGGCTGTCCCTTTGATAAAATTTCTGTTTTTCCATTTGCATCATGTTAACATCTTCTCTGAGGTCAGAGGGAAAGTATCTGTTATGAGAGAGCCATCGGTACTGTGTGCTTCCCAATTTCTCTACTTTCTATTTGTACAGCATCCATTTAAACCTCACCTTTACTGAGCTGAACCCCACATGGGATGTGTGCTCTTCTTTTGGATCTCTGTGATGGTGATGCCTGTGGAGGAGGGTGGCACAAACCAGCAGCCTGGCGCATTTTTCCTGACTCACCACATTGCTATGACCATAACACTTCTTTGGTGAATGCTTTTTCATTTTTTCCTCTTCATGGCAATGAATAATCTTATGGAGGCTCTTGGCTAGCACCTTTGGCCAAAGCTGGCCTGCATCCCATGCTAAGTGTGGCCTTAATACAGTATTTCGTTCCTCCACCAGAAATGTTGGCAAGGTGTTTTGCTATGCTGATTCTTTTTATTTTTTTTAATCTTACCTTCCTTGACCTTACCTTCACCTGCAGTGGTTAACCCCCTAAAGCTACCATCATGCCTGCAAATGGCAAATGTTGGGCAAAGACGTGTATATCAAGATGTATGCATGACAGTCCATTTGGAAAAAGGTGAGGACTTGTGGTGGAAGGTTAGCTACAGGCAGGCTGTGGTTCTCTGGAAGTAGTGTAGTGTAAGACATACCAGATCAACAGCAACAAAATTGCAAACTGAGTTTGGGTGGGAAGATGGCTTTATCCTCGTTGGAAAATAGGACATGCAGAAGTTAATTGAGAAAGGTTTTTATCATTTTGGAAAGGAGTAATGATTTGATAGAGAACTATTTTTAGTAGGAAACTGAGGACATAATGCAGACAAGCTCCCCACAACACGTAGTTACTGCAGCATTAGGAAAGCATAATATGCCAACAATTGGTCAACAGTTTGACTGAAAGCTATCTGCTTGAAAAAAAAGGTTTCAAAACTGTTCTGGAATATCCTGCCATGTCCTTTGTGCAACTGCCCTTATGGAAAGGAATGATTTTTGCTCTCTGTTTCTTCTCTGGGAGCTTTCCTCTTGCTAAGGTGATGTAAACTAATACCCCTCTACCTCGCCGCCAGACTTTTTGCAGACTGCTCCTATTCTACCTAGAAGCTGTCATTTTTAATGTGATTTTCCAAAGTTTTCTCAGAAATTCCTGCTCCCTACGCACTACGCACTTCATAGAAATGCACGTACTGTTCTTTAGACTATGTTATATATATTAAATCATGTGAATCATAAATTACTTAGTTCTTATGAAGATTACGTGTTTGTCACTATTTCTTTTTCTATTTTTCACATCTTTACATGACAGGATTCTTTAAAAATGAATAAACTACAATATCAGCAGAAACATCTTGACAGAGGTATATGTGGGAGGAGATAGAGACAATAAACAGACATCACACATACCACATTATAATGCAACAAATTAGGGTCCAACTCAAATCACTTTAGAGATTGGTCAGTAGCCCCTTATTACCAAACTACAAAGGTAGTAATAACTCCTTTCCCAGAGGTACCACTGCGATCAAGGAAAAGACCCCTAGTATTATTTTTATAGCCTTTGCTTGAAATGTTTTTGAAGGAAAACTCTGACTTCTAGAGAGTTCTGAAACTGTGTGGTGTCTCAAGATAGATCTTAATGAAATTTGCTGCTATCAAAACTAGACTGTCTAGAATATGGCAGAGCCTATTAGGACTGCAATAACAACATTGATTTTAGGGATTTTCCCCTCCCTCCAAATACACTGCACACTTTTTTGATGTGTGAAGAGACTGAAGCTTCTTAAAAGATATTTTCAATGGGATAGTTCTGAAGACTTCAGATAAAATATTTCAACACAGTACCTGCAGGGACAGGAGAAATTGCTTCAGTTCATTTTGCCTTAGTTAGAGTCGTGTTAAATCAACTGCTCTTGGCATTTGCAGGACTTTGTAGACATTCTTTCAAAAGTGTTTGAAGAGCTTCAAATAGATGAAGGTCTTCAAAAGGCAACTAGCACATGGGACTGACATCAGTAATGCTCCAAAGACTGTCCAAAAGGGCCAATACATTATATAAATGGAGCTTTATTACCTTTTTTTCATCTCAGATACTAGGGATGTTCTGTCTTTGTTACATGATCCAATTGCTGCCAAGAGGATACCTGATACATAGCCTGATTAGTAGGAGACACAAGGGCCTGATTCTTCACAGCCTTGAAGTGGATATAGCTATTTGCATGTGACTTCAATATGCTGCCAGTTTAACTGGTAATTTGCGAAGTTTCCCTATCAGGAGAGATGAGAACACAAAGTGCAATGTAAATCAGATGTGGTGACACCTTCTCTCACTGTTGCCTCACCTGTTGGCAACGTGTAACATTGCATAGCCTAATATAAATTGAGAAGACCAGTGCTTCAGTCTGAACAACTGCAATGTAAGCTGCACTTCACAAGATGCATAGAGGCCAACCGCATTTGTACAGACAGCTCCCATTGTGTTTTAGCAGATCTATTCATATAAGTAAGGATTTAATGACTCAGATTTGCAAACAGCGAGATTTAGACTTTCCACTGGAAACACCTATAACAGTATGATTTCCTAGAATATAAACAAGAGGATGTATTTGCTCATCCATCGTCATGCACATGTAACTAAACCACACTTACTGTTACAGAGAGGGGAGGGCATCCAGCTGTGTTACTCTCTCTCTAAAGTGGGAAAGGGTATGATGCTTTCCCTCCTACTGGAGATCATCAGTGACCCCGTATGGGTCTTTGTAAAAGATTGTCCACTTGAATGCAGGAAAAAAATCTTTTTTCCCATAGAAAGCTCCTCTGTGTTTGCATAGGGAAGATGGTGACTAGATTACTAGATTTGTATCCTAGGGTATTAAGAGCTCTTTTAGATATCCTGTTGCCTGGCCCTGAAATTCACCCCCAGATCCTGACCCAGTCATTTCTTCGAAAAGTCAGTTTAAAAAGCAAGAAGGAACAATATGATCGCAGGAGTGTATCTAACGGAGATGTTGCACCGCAGTGCTGTGGATTTTCCTGATGGCTCAGCATGCCAAACCCAGGTTTATCACATCATTTTAGTCTAGTTACAATGTGGGAGAAATATGTATAGCTGAAATAGACTGTTGTGTACCTGCTTGTAATAAAGTTGCTCAGCAGTCTGGAAAGTCTGTTGCTTGTGATAAATAATCCTCAAAGTGGCGTCTTCCTATAAATATGCAGTCCTTGCTGTGCAACTTTAAAGAAAATCTTTTGGTCTCTTTGATCACAGACTTAGAGACATACTTATTGTTGTTAGTGTAGATCAGTAGATTTATACCAGAAATGAGTGTGAATCACAGAGTTTTCCAAAAGTGCAATAAATACCTTATATTTAATGATACCTGGAATGGCCTTTGAAATAAGTTGTAAGCATAAGTTAAGATAAAAGATTCACCCAAGATGATACGCTTTCTTGTTAATGCTAATCGTATTTACAGATTGTTGCTATAGGGCCAGAGAAGCCACATATTTTCTTTCTCTCAGAAAGCAAAGACATCTTCATATTTTTCTGTCAAATCTCTCTCTTTTTTTTTTTTTTTTTCATTTTGGGGCTTTGAAGCAGCTTTGGTGGAGGTATTTGCAAAGCAAATAAAGGCAGAAGACATTCTTCCCAGGGTGAAAGTACCTGTTTGTAACCTCTAACCTTGGCATCTGGGGAAGCTTAAACTGAAAGGAAAGAGGCAGCAGGTATTGTTGATTTCTGCTCATTTGTTGCTCCTTAGTATATTCCGTTCAAATTGAAATTTGCATATGTAGTCCTAGAATAAGAGTCTAGTTCCTCTTTTGCTTTGAAGAGCTTTTTATTCTAATATAACCTTTACTGAAATACTTTTATATTGCTCAAGATGAAACTTTAAGATTATTCACTCATCCTTTCACTTTCAAAGAATCTCAGAGTAGTTCAGGTTGGACCTTGGAGATCTCTACTTCAAATCTCTGCCCAACGCAAAGCCAGCTCTGGGGCCAGACCAGGCTGCTCAGGGCTGTGTCTGTTTGGGTCTCGAAAACCTCCAGGGACGGGAATAGCACAGACTTTCGGGGCAACTTCTGCTGCCTGGCTGTCTTCATCAGGAAAAACCTTCTCCTTATACTCTGGCTAAATATCTCTTGTTGCAATTTTTCCCATTTTTTTTGTCCTCTTCCCATGCATCACTATGGAGAGCTCAGTTTCACCTTCTTGGGGACCCCTTGTAGGCACTGGTAGGCAGTGATACTATTAGGTGCCCCTAAAGCCACCCTTTCTCCAGGCTGAAACAGCCCAGCTCTTCATGGGACAAGTGCTGTAGTCCCCAACACCCCCTGCTCTGAACACCCTCCAGTTTGTCCATGTGTATCCTGTGCTGGAAGGAAAAACTGGATACAGTATGTAGACGTGGCCTAATGCCACTGTTCATACAGCCCAGAATGCTGTCAAGCTTCACATCTGCTGAGGTGCGCTGTGGAGACTGGCTGAGTTTACAGTCCACTGGGGTCCTCCTGTTCTTTCCAGCAGAGCTGCCCTCAGCAGCCATTTCTGATCCATTTGCCAATGCATGAACAATCCTGTGTTCCCACATTTTTTATCCCCAGCTTGTGCTGAACTCTCCTTTTTCATCACATCTTGCAATGCCAGTAAATGGCCTTTATCAAAGCTCAGGCCAATTGCCCACATTAATCCTTGTTTCTTCTTTCTCTTGAAGATGAACTATGTATTTTTGTTTTGCTTTAGGCCACAATGATTCAAAACACAAGCCCTCTTCTGAACCTTTGGTGTCTCTGCCACGCTTTCTTCCTTACCTGCGTATCTGAAATACCTTATGACAAGGCTTTTATTCATTTGAGGGTTATGCTTGATATAGACATTGTCTCCCTCTGACCTATGCACTAAATTTACTTTCAAGAGCACAGGTACTTTTTTTTTTAAAGTGCTACATTTATAAATCTGGCTTGAGTTATACAATCTCCATATGTATGACACTGACCAAATGTCACTGTGATGTCCTTGCAGTCTGACTGGCTGGACAGAGTTATGCTCCCTTGAGAAAGGACAGAGACAGCAAGCTCCCCTGCGCAGTGAAGTCTGCAGGAGACAGAGTAATATATAGGAGACAGAGTAATATATTAGAGACAGCAGTTCCATCTTCCCCTTTATTCACTGCCATGAAACATGGCATCAAAGGTGGGAAAGAAAAAAGGTTTCTGTTCCTACTCACCTTCTTTCTCAGGATCACACTCTTATTATGGAATCTGCCTGGAAGTGCAGGGCAGGCAAGACATGCTGTCTTTTCTCTGTCACAGGAGCTACTGGGATCCACAGCCTCCAGTTCAAACCTGAAGGAAGCTGACGGCACCGACGCTTTGTGCTGCTCCTCAATGGGGACTATGTGTCACCCAAAAGGCTGCCAGACAAGTGCTTGTCATCATTACTGTGTCTGGTGTAACAAGTCAATTGCATTTGGTATTTCTGAACGGAGGGCAGCTCTGGGTAAAAAGCCACTGGACTTCTCATGCTGAGAATCCAGCAGGTGGCTGTGAACCAGGTTTCAACTTTATTTTTTTATTAATAGCCTAAATGTTAGTGGAAAAAAAATGTTTGACAGTAAATATTAACATGTTCCTCAGTTACTTGGTAGCTTTTAAAATATGGCTTCTTTTTACTGCAGGCAATCTTTACCACTCTTGTGACAGTTCTGTTTGTTCAGAGGTATTTAAACCGATGAGTTTACATTCCAAGCAGCCAGAAACCCTCTCTTCTTTTGCTAAAGGTTTCTCCCTGGGCAATGGCTGCTTCCCAAGTAGATGAACTTAGGAAAGAGGTGCAATTGTGCCATCATTCTTCATCTTGGATAAAGGCTCATTGTCTTTGCTCTTCATAGACTCCCAGAATCAAGGGTTTCCTTAGCTTGCAAAAGGTCATTAGGATTATCAACACCAAATTACTTTCACCTCATCCATGCATCAGATCCTTTGCAACTTCTGACAATCAGGTCCCTGCTGAAAAATGGCTGGGATAAGAAGAGCGGAGAGGAAAACATTGCTGGCTTGGTGGTTCAGTCTTCAACAAAAAATGCTGAGAGGTGAAACAATAATCAAGTCTCTGCAATGTTTTACAAGAGAACAAGTCTCTCTCTTGTACTTATGAATGTCAGTTGAAACGACCTTTTAGAAGTGGCAATATGTCATGGTTCAGAGAAAAAGAGGAAAATGTATTCTTTTGGATTGAGAATGTCATCAAAATATTAGTAGGAATCTTTGGATTTGAAAAAGAATGTTATCTTTGCCACTTTGCTTCAAATGAGGAAGGTGGAAAAATACTGCATTATATAAGGCCTTGTAATTTGAAACAGGAGTGAAAAAAAAAGTTCAGGAGTTTGCAGTGGGTTGTGGTTTGATTGATCACTTTTTCTCTGTAGCACACATTAATGACTGTACTATTCCCATAAATTCTTCCTTTGACCTTTCTGTCAAAGTACGTATGACAAAATGACAAGTGCATTTCTCACAGCTTTTAGACTAAGAACAGACTGTTACCCGTTGAGAGCCTGGGCTAGCATTGCTCCAAATATGTTTTCTTCCATGTGGTAGCCCAAATCCTTCACTCTACAGCTCTTCAGGATCCATGTTTTTATTGGTCCAATGGGTGTTTTTTGATAAATGTTTATACTGCATATAAATGTTCAGGTATTTCCATTTTTTATTACATTGTCCCATGAGTTCATGAATCTTTCTAAGTTAATTCTAAGCTTTATGAAGGAATCCCCTTGGTAGATGAAGAAAAGGTCCATTTTAGATGCTATGTGCAACATAATTTTATTTGAAACTACTGTAATAGCTGTTTCTTATGTTTTATGCTAAAAGGCAAATTAAAACCAGTTTTAGTAATTTTCTTCCAAAGAAAAGACGTCTGTGATCTTCCACAAATCGTGGTATGCCTGATGGAAATGAATACGTGCTGAGAAATGATGGTACTGCTGCAGTTGTAAACTGTTGTTGCAAACATCAGTTCTTATCTAAATGGATCAGTTGATTAAAATATTTTTCATGCTTGCTGGATGAAGGTTTAGAGCAATCTGTGGTATGAATGCTGCAGACTCATGGCTAGGTGGCCATAGTCATGCCTATGTGTTCACATTGAAATGCTGGCCAATGCACCCTAATTCACACAGCAATCACTTTGGGGCAGGGAGACTTGGAGCTTGGGAGAGCAGTGACTAAGCAGACCAGGTCAGAAGGTGGGTCAGTGATCACCAGCCCAGGAAGGAGCTGGCTACCCAACCCGGAAGTCTGCTTGCTGGGTGCCTTGTTGCATTTGTTGCTGTGGCACACTAATCTCTACATCATTTTCTTCTGCTAGGAAGAAATGAACAACAAAGGCTGGAAAGTTTACTGTAAGCCTTTGATTTACCGATAATTAAAAAGAAGCTAATTTTGATTGTTCAGATATGAAGATACGCTGGCCACATTAAAAGTTTGCAGATGGTGACTCATCACGTGGTAAGAGGATGATTTTTGGTATCTTTCTTTAGTGGTATAAGCAGTACTATATGAAGTAATGTAGCTAATGATATACAGAGTGAATTTCTCATGAGAAAGTTTAAATAAAGAGGGACAGACCTTCAGATGGATCTGTAGTCGTATCTGGCAATAGTGTTGTTTGTCTACATGAGCTGAGAGCTTTACTCTGATTTTTGTTGAGGAAAAGCAGCAGTGCCAAGAGCATTACATATTAACCTTAGAAAGACTTCAGAAAAGTGATGTGTTGCCAGCTGATGTCTTTAATAGCTCTGTCAGGGGGACACTGGACCAAAAGTGGTAACTGATCTTTTTAAGGTCTTAGTAACGATACTACTACTTTGATGTTATTCCCTTCAACGGGAAAAATTGTATTTTCAGGGGTGAACTTCGGTAATTCAGTAATAAGAACAACGTAATGTGCACAAACGCTGGAGATGTCCTGTTGGAATGAAAATGAAATCACAGAACTTTCAGATGGAAATTAAACACATAACAGTAGAGGTTTCTGAAGTCACCACATTAGTTTTGCTTTTGATGATACCTAATTTCAAGAAACCGAAGAGGCAAGAAATATAGGTAGGAAGTCACAAGGAATTTTCTTACCTAGTGAACTCTCTTTAGAATGTGCCATATATGTTAAAAAGTGGCAGAAAACCATTTGTTGGTATCTGAAATAGTGCTGGCAAGTCTTAAAACCTCTAAGCAGCCTAAGAGCTGTTTTGTATCTACGTTTTACTTTCAGATATACATAGTAAATTGTGCACAGGATACAGGATGGAAGTTGTATACAAATTTAAATTATGCAGCATAGTTTTAAGGAACATGAATTCAGATTTTACTGCTGATGTCTGAATGTGTTGGCATTCAAGGCACAGCCATATTTGCAGTGCTAGTCGGCAATCTTTATAGCGCCAAAAGTGCATGATGCAAAAGGATGATATTTGAAAAGGGAAGGTTTGTTTCACTAAGTGACAAACTGACACCTGGAAGCTAAATATGTCTCTGGTTTGACTTCTGATTTCTGACAAGTAAAGACCTGATTCCTGTTCAGTATTACCACTGGGTGAACAATAACCAAGAAATAAACAATTGCTGCACATAATGAGCAGAAATTAACTGATTTTTTTTCCTAAAAGGAAAGCAGACACTTCCAAGATGGACAAAGGCTGTAAATGACTCCAAAGATAAATCACTGCTGCAGCACACACAATGGGAATGAATTGGGACAATGAAGAGAGGGAGAAAACTGAATCCTTGCAGTATAAGTCAAGGTCTTGGGACATTTCTGCTGTCCATTGAACTTTAGTGCTCAAATACAACACATTGCTGCATAGATAATTTTAATAAGATGAAGAACAGGAGAATCAATTGATATTAGGGACAGGGAATATTTTAAAAAAGAGAGAAGCTTCAGATTATATTTCTGACTCCAAGAATAATAAAAGCAAGACTGTTGTGGAACAAAATGTGGTGGGTTTAACTTCTGGTTCTGGTTACTAAACACTGTAGGGCATTGATAAAAATTTTACAAATGTAAAATAGGTGAGTGCATTACTCATAGCAACCCCTTTAACAGCAGACGCAGGGTGCCCTGAAAGATGGTGACCGACAGCTTCTAGCACAAACATCCTTTCACATGTCACCCACCTACCAAGACCTCTAAAATCAAGAGACTGACTTAAACAGAATATGATTTTTTAAATTAATCATTCATGGACATTATTAATTTGCCTTTATGATATCTAGGCCTTTTTTGTTGTTATTTTGATTCCAAGCTTTTCCATACAATCCTGAGGGCTAGAAGCCTCCTTTCTTTACAGTTGAAATTTCCATGTAAGTAATTGATTCCTGGAACCGAAGCTTTAAGAAAATTGTTAACTTCCAGAAGGCTTGGAATAAGCTCTCAAGAGCTGATAACACTGAGATTTATATAAGTAAGTGCCATTCATTGCTTGGGGACTCACTTAGTGATGGAATTTTAGGGGCATGGAAACATGCTCCTTACAAGTCAAATTCAGTCAAGAAGAGTTCAGATAGGAGAAAGTAATAGTAATGGTAATGGCATAAATACGAAGTCAAAGAGAGGTGCCAGTGATGCTGAGGATAATTAACTCACAGTGTGAATTAATTTGCTGTTTTGACTGTGTTAATAATTACTTGCAACAATCTCCAAACTATATTTTCTTGACAGAGACCTTCATAATTTGGTCTCCTAGGATGATGGGTCCACTCAGAAGTGAGTCTGATTTAAGGATGAGGTGACAGAAAGAGGTATTTTCTATGATTGCCGCTGTTAGTAAATTCTCTTTTGAACATGTAATTTTTTAATGTACACTTCTCTTAAAAAAAAATTTTAAGTCTTGAAACAAACTCCTGAAAATTGTTTAGTTCTTACTGTGAGGAAAGCATTCATCATCTCCAGTAAATGGATTTTTGGGGGTTTTTTTTTAGCTAAAATATAAAATAATCAGCAAAAATAATATTTATTTTCATTAAATTGTGAAAAATAAAAGCACAAGCTGTCCTTTAGGACAAACTCAAACTTAAAAAACTTTCTCTGTTTCCTCAAATATAGCATATCAAAACCTAGTCTGACTAAGATTTCCAACATCAAGTTCTGGCCTCACTTCAAATATCATAAAGCTACAGGCTATGTTGTTATTCTGGTTATATGTTGACTCTATGGGAGTTTCTCCACTTGTGGTATCTGATCAAAATTTTTCCACACATCACGCCTAATTTGTTCATTTTGATGCCGTTTCTGGTGAGAGTCCTGGAGACCTCTGACCTTCAGAGGTCATGCAGGTACCTGACATGCAACCCAGCTGTGGGCAAGGGCAGCCAATCCCAGCCACGGTGACTGTGCAGAGGACATCTAGGCACATGAGCCAGAAGAGGGACGAGTATCCCAGCTGCACCATCAAGAGGTCACAATGTCAAGACTCATTGTGGTGTCTGAGGTCTACCTGTAACTCGGGAGATGCAAGCCAAAAGCTTCCCGACAAGAAATGAGAGCATTATGTGGGATGCGCTTGGCAGAGGAACTATGGTAGGAAGCACATCTTACCCTGGACACGTGCCTCTGTTTAGGGAAAGTGTTTAAACAAAGGTGTTTTAAAAAAACACCTGTTTAGGGAAGGTGATGGAAGTGCCAAGAGAGAGGATGAAAACAGTGTCAGGTATCTGTGGGATTCCAGCCAAGCTGTGGTGGTCAAGGTAACTGGCTGCTTCATCATGTAAAGGCTAATGAAATATTTCATATTTAAGAGGAAAAAAGTTAACTTAGCCAGCAAGTCTTGCTTTTCAAACTTTTGAACAGATTATTTATGCTTATCCCTTGCCTTTAAGATCTTAGGAAGAACAGTACATACTCTTCTAAATATTATTTGTATTCTTCAGTGGGAAAAGGAAAACAAGATTTTCTAATTTTTCACTCACCATCATTTCTTAAGTTTGCATGAGCCAGTTGTTTGGAATTGTCATTGAAGTAAGCAGACATGAAGATTCTCTCCTCTTGGCACTTGCAGAAAAGACTAGCCCTGCCACGAGATGGTTTACTGCCTCAACAACAGCTGGATTTTGGTGCTCAGAAAGTGACTTCCTTCACTTCATCCACTTGACTTTAAAATAGCAGTAAGTGTGTACTTAAGAACTATTTTAATTAGATTTTATTGTTTACAGGGATAATATTTAGGGCTAAATATAACTTGTGATAATTTCAAATTTAATTGTAAACAGGTTAATTGAGACTAAGAAAGTGCTGAATCTTTTAAATGCTGTTTAAAACAAAGTGGTTATTTTCCTACATGTTTTTAAATCAGTCTTGCTACCAGCCACGTGATAAGTACTTTGTACAAGATGTAGTATTTTTACAGTGAAGTGGGCAGTAAAAGGTAACCCCAAACATCTCACCTTAAGAGCTAGTTTTTTTCTTCCCTTCTTGAAGAGAGAGGCATTACTGCAAGCAAGGTTTGTGGATCAGGGTGTAAAATGGGGTCAACAGTGTACCTGGAGTGGTAGAAGGCTATCTGGGTTGCTTCTTCGGCTCTAAGAAAAGCTAAAAAATGTTCTTTTCTATTTTCCCAACTCTTTTAAGGGTGAAAACATCATGGTAGATGATTAGTTTTCAGAAGGTGAACAGTCTGGGTAACCCTGAGGTTGGCCCAGCAGAGCATGCTTCCACAGGACAAAGCACTTGCCTGGTACAAGGAGGATTTGCTGTAGACCAGCACAGGGAAGGTGAACAAGGGTGGAGACAGATAAGAAAACAACAGACTAAACCAGCAGCTTTCTTTGGCAGCATGATGAAGCCCTGAGGAGCAGCTCTGGCAGCAGCTGCTAGTTAAGAGTCCAAGGAGAGGACCAATTGCAGCAGCCCCAGCTTATGTGGGCTGTGAGTGACATCAGGTAGCAACAGGGCAGCTGTGGAAGTAAAACCAAAGACAAACAAAAGGTGGTGAAAAGCAGGCAGCACCCCAGAAATGTCAGGGTACTGGTGTGGTGTGGATGGTGTGAGTATCTGCCCATGGCCAGCACTAAAGACAGGAGCAACACCAGGTCCCAGGGCAATCTCCCCACTCTCCAAGAATTAATTTGGAAAAAGGGCAGAAACAAATTCCTCACTGTCAGCTCAAGCTCAGTAGACCCAAGGAAAGGGCTAAGGGACCAGCATCTTGGAAGTGCTGTGTCCACATTTGTTATTACATCTGAGGACACTTTGATATCCAGGGAAGGGAAGGAAAGGGCATGTGTAGCAGCTCCATAGCATGTGCCAAGCCTCACAGGCCTGCCAGGGTCACCATGCCAGGCATTATGGACACACCTTAGATTAAGCTATGCATTGACCAGCTCTGGCTGTGGTAAATCAGTAGGTGGTGGCATGCAAATCAAGCCAATAAAAGTTGTTAGAAGAAAATATTCAGCAATTTGCATCAAGCAGGGAGAGGTCTGCAGGGAGGAAGTATTTGGAGGAGGTGTGGTGCAATCAGTCTGTAGATACCTGTGTATGATGCTAGCTGCAGTTGAAGTGCTATATTTATTTTCTTACTAGGAAACCAGCTCAGCTTTACAAGCTCAGAGCCTTTTCTGTTATTTCCCCAGCGTACAGTACAGGACATAGCAATCACCTCTGTACCTTCCTCGTGCAAGTTGCTGCAAACGTCCCATTACGTTTCTTCTGTACTTTTCAAGGTAGTGCCAGTAATTTCTTCAGTCAGAACAGACCTCCCCTCTATTACAGCAAGATGAAGAGACTTCCTTTATGAATGTTTTTGCTAGTTCAGTGTTGGGGAGCACCCAGGCTTGAAATGAGGTAAAAGCTTTAACGAGGGCTAGAGCCGTCTGGCTGATTTTAAGAGGTTTGCAAAGCTTTAATCCTTCAGCTAGAGACTTAAAGCATACTTCTGTCATACTCTATAAGCTGTGAACTGAGTGAGCTTTGCTGGGTGGGGAAGGAGCAAAGACAACTGAAGCTCCCATCACTCTGATCTGGCTTCACAAAACCAAGCAAACCAGGACTGGTATGGCTGTGAGCCTGCTGATTAATGCCTTACCCTTTCAAGGTGCTGGGGACTCGGCGAATATGAAGCCTGTTGCAGCACCAGTGGCTCCACTGAAGTTACCTGCATGCACAGGGGTGCTGGTGCTGACAGTTATTGTAGTATTTATTAAAAGAAATGTGCCAGCTAGATTTGGATTAATTTCAAACCACTAGTTGTCTAAGTCAAGCACTTTTTTCTTCCATATTTACTTATTTGCAGAATAATAGAACTTCTGTTTTTCCAGAAACCTTGATCATACTGATGCACATCCCCTTTTCCTGTGAGTTTCTTTACACATGCTGTGTGCTGCCCATGGCCTGTTTTCTTTCTGTTTTAGCTCTGCTACTGCTGTTTCATTTAAAACTCCTTTGGCTGAACCCAGAGAAGTCTGCTGCCAGCAGTGCCATAAAGCTGAGACAAACAACTCTTAAATGCACAGACTAAGGAAGCTGGGAAAATGGGGAAAAAAATTATGTTTCCTTTTGATCTTTCACTGCAGTCTTTTAGGAGAGTCATATTAATAATATGACCCATATATGAAATTGATGGGGTTCTTTCAATCACACAGGATGTACATGGCACTGTTGGAGAGAATCTCCAAGGCCTTACAAATTTTCATGGTCCAGCCACCAAAAGGCTACATGGATCAACAGCAAAAGGCAACTCAGCAAACTGCATGGCAGAGCCAAATTAGGAGAGCTGTGAAGACAAAGATAACAGATACAGAAGGAACAAGTAACTTAGTTATTCAAGAATGAAAAAAACTTGGGTCCCTGAAGTTTTGATTAGTTCACTTACAAACATTGGGAAGGAGCAAAGGAGGAAGGTACAGTAATTTATCAAAGCGAGGGAATCCACATCACATGTAAGGGATTGCACTGAAAAAACGTTGAAGAGGGAATGAAAGAATAAAGCAAACAGGGGGTTAACATCACTGACAGAGGAGGGAAGGTAAGGCAGTTCATTAATGGGGGTAAACGAGTCCATATAAGTTCTGCCCTGATCCGGTTAAAATGCTTTTAGTGGAATCTCTCATTTTTGTTGAGCTTTCTCTGCAGAACAGCACCTGGCTCCTCATCCAAGGAACTGGGATGGAGGCTGGATTGGCATCTTGCAGGGCTTTTTAGTCAAGGACAAGCAGTTCAGACTGGGTGCATGTGAAGAAAGTTGCAGAATCAGGCCTGAAAAGAAAGCAGAAATTACAATTATGAAAATGAGTGTTTAGGAGTGCCTTTTTCAATGAAACAAGCTGTTCAGTGTTTCCTTCAGTGGATCAATACTTTCCCTTTTTATATCTTCTTTATTATTCTATAATCAACAGAATGGAAGGGAAAAAAAAAAGAGAAGAAAGGAGAAACAGGACAAAGGGGAGAGAGGAGAAATAAAATTACAAATTAACTCTTCAACCTTGATTTTCAGTACTGTCCAAATTGTAAAAGTATGAGTAGTATGTTTTCCCTAATAATATTTTTCACAATATTTTTCATATTTTCCTATTTTTTGCATGGAAAAATATTTAGCTTTCGTACACTATTGACTACCTTTGTGAGGAAGTGCATTTTCTTCTCTCCTCATTGCCTTTGTAAAAATAGTACAAACAATTAAATAACATGTGGAAGGTTGTCTAAATTTTTGTGCTTTTAGAGTCATTGCTATTTCAGCCTAATAATGTTTTTGCAATGGAGAATGCAAACTGTCGTGTCCTCAGATCGTTCAGTGAACTGTGGCTTGTCCAGTCTGCTTTCTGGAAGTTAAAAATTAATAATTATCTTGGCAGAAAAGAAAAAAATAACAAAACTAGCAACAAAACAAAAACCAACCAACAACCCACAAAAAGATCCTAAGGCATCCCAAGGCTATTTTTGCTCAGTGCTTGGGTTTTGTAAAGAGTATATCTATACTATTGGGAAAAAGGGGGCTTGGAAGTGACTGTGAACGTAGAATACTCTGGCTCCCACTTGCCAGTAATAGCCTTACGGCTGTAGAAGTGTAATTGTGGATGATCTGAGGCCTGAGCAGCATGGAACTGTACTGCTAGACAAATATCTGAAGAACCCTCTGTGCTCCAAAAAGTGTAGTCCAGACATGCCTGAGCTTTTGTATCTTAACTGGCTGGCTGTACACCCTTCACAGTGGGGTTTACAGCCAGCCTCCAGGCTGATGGTGTAGACAAACCCAGACTGGGATGGACATACAGCTCAGATGGGATAGCCTGTGTGCTAATCCATGCTTTTCAATGCATAGCAGTGGCTGGCTGAGGACCTGCAAGAGAAAGTGTTCCTCTATGAAGCAGAGGCATTACATGGACTGCAGAGTCAATAAAATCTGAAATGTAGTCTTTTCCTCTTGTTTCCTGAGAATGAAGCATAGCTGTGACAGAGTGACTTATCTGTCCCAAGATCTATTGCCTTGTACTTTTTCATGTTCAGCCCTTGGTGTCACTGGGTTTGCTGTATTACCTACTGCTATATTAGCACTCTAAATGTTCTTTACTCTTCCTCTGTTATTTTCACACCCTCCTTCAGTGAAACCATTTCTTGATGTAAAGGTTTGATAACTGACAACCCATTTTTTTTTTTTTTCCTTCCCTAAGTCCTAAGACTTTGTATTTTAAGAATCTTTGGAGGATTGTGTCTGGTAGCATCTCCTGATCATCAGAATTTTATTGTAGAATCACAGAGATGTAGGATTGGATATGCCCTCACCTCCTGCATTAGTCCCTTAGGTCCCAGTATTAATTGAGTTACACATCTATGGTGTCCATCTTGATGTCTGCTTGCAGCAAGGGTAGTCTGGAGAAGGATCAAATCACATTTTTCTCCCAAGGAAGGAGCATATAGATTTCCTTCATATATTTTTGGAAAGATTGAAAATATATTAAACATGCGGCACATATTTTTATATTTTTTCATCCATCAATTTTATTCTTATTCAGTGTGAAAACTGTCAGGCTTATACTTAGATTAATCTTCCAGGCTACACACATCACCTGTAAATCACTCTGCTTCAATAGGCAAACCATTGGCTTATGGAGCAGTGGTGAGTATTTTTTATGGGCCGCCCTTTCCCCAGATGCAATAATCCGCCTGTCTCATCAGAGACACACTGGCATAACTGACATACACTGAAGTGGCTGATCAAGAAAGACCTGCTATGAGGCAGGGTGAAGATGGGAGCGTGCACCCTCTCTGCCAGCTGATGGAGGATGAGCAGGTCTCACTTCCTGTTGCAATGATTATTATGTATCAAAGATCATGCAAATAGAAATGATAACTCATGAACCACATGAAACAAGGGAGAGCCACAGGTTAGTGATAAGCACAGCAAGATTTGCAACTCTTTACTTTCAAAACACATTACAGAATGAATTAATTTAGCTTTACATTTTGAAAAGATACTGTGCAACTCATACAACTTTGACCCTCAAAGCTTGAGCACTGTGTAGAGGAAAAACATCAGCCTGTTTAATTCACTCTTCAGAAAAGAGGAGTTATTACCATACCTTAACTTCAAGGGTTTTTTTCTTTTCATTGCTTTGAAAATCTGTTCCATAGTCTTACTGCTTTCAACAGATGCTCATTCTAAGTGTCTGTTTCTATCTTATTAGAAAACACACCTCACTCAAGTAGCCATATGTAATCTCATACTCAGTGTTTACAGCCTGTGGAGCTTTCTATACCCTCTATATTCATGCTCCTGTAACTGCTTTCCAGTAAAATACTCCAGTTTCCATATCTGGCTCTGTCAGTCTTCTTGAAGAGCATTTCCATGAGGTTTGAGCTATTCCTTTGGCATGGGAAAATGCTCTCTGTTGTCTCTCATGTGTTTGCTCTAGGAGTGTTTGAGTCTCAGATTTAATATGTGTTAAACATCATCACAAATATGGAACAGTTGATAAATAAGTATTTAATGGTGGAGGTCTATGGAGGGACCATCCACAAAAGACAACTAGGCCAATTTCTGATCTAACTGTTCAAGCCACAGGGCAGAGTCAGGGCCCCAATGTATTGCTGTAAGTGGGGAACATCTTCGTGTGCAGGCATATCCTACAATGAGTATTTCAGAGATATATTTGACTTGTCTGGTTTTGTTCTACTGATTTTGGATTAAGGGTTTGTGCAAAATTAGTGAAAATCCTCAAAATTTTAGATTCACATAGTGGTAACATTTGGGGCCAAAAGTAACTAGACAATATAACAAATAGCAAAGATTGTGAGGAAAGGGATGTTGAATGAACATGAGAACAAGTGTAGGTATTTATTTCTATGTGGAAACTTAGATCTCATGAAGAAAGCCTTGACAGGATGTCACCAGAGGTGGGTGTGTCTGCCACTGCTCAGCCAGAAGATACTTGCCCAGGTGGAGAACAATGCTAAGAGATAACCTGAGCTCCATTAGATGCTGTAAACCCCCAACTGGTCCCCTGACAGATGGTGTGAATACCTAGTAATGGCAAAAGCATTCTCCAACCACACACTTCTCTTCCTTTGGAAGGTTTTGGTTTTTTCCTTACTCAGAAAGATAAAAAAACCTTTCTGCTAATACTTACTCTTAGGTAATAACCTCAGTTCATGTGTTTTTTCCTAATGTCCAGTCT
>VZZY01010430.1:45626-78322 GCA_013400335.1 Eurystomus gularis | reverse complement strand
TAAGTCTGTTATCCCCTAGTAGCTACAAACCAACAAGCATTGACATATGAGATTCAGACTCTGGCCCAAAGTTCAATTAAACAGTCAAGACAAGGTCTAGCATGTTTGTAGATGTGAAATTCTATTTTGAACCTACCAAGCTCATGCCCTGTGGTGATGGGTCAATAACCTTTTCTGTTACAAAGTTTTAATTCATGCTCTTTGTACTTCACTGCTCATCATCTCCCAGTCAGTCCCATGCCACTTCTCTGGCTTCTTCTGTATGTTTTTTTGTTCTCTTTGATACCACACTATTTGCACTTTATTTCACATCACATTTTTGTTGAAGTTTAGCTTTTAAAGAAAAAAAAATTCCAACAACAAATTCAACTAAAGAAGTGTCCTTCTTCCTTTTTTGGTCTCTTTCTTATCACTTCCCAACAGAGAAGAGCAAGTGAATCAATCAAGTGAACACCCAAAATTACAAATGTGCATTTATACTGCTAAATATTTAAGAGGAAGACAGAATGGAAACAACAAACAAACCAAAAATGCATATTTTGCTCAATCAACTTCCTGATGGCTTTACTAAACTGTTTTTCTCCCTTTTCAATATTAATAAGTCACAACTTCAAGTGTAATCACAACTGTAGACCATAAATGAGCCTTTAAAAGGCTGTAAGTTTTTTTCATGTAGCAGCCAACTGCACTGGACACAAGTAATCAACTAACTTGACCTAAATTACTTGGAAGGCTTATGTTGCATAGTGAAAAACCAAACAAATAGTTTGATTACTCATTGGAAATTGAGCCTTACAGAAAAATAACATCATAAAAATGCATCTCTCTCCTACCTCCCTTTGCTGGTACAAAGAAAAGTAGTCAGTCTTCTGGTTTGAGAGGCCAAAAAAGTAACAAGTAATTTGGAACAATGTGATTTGGGGTTTTGGCATTTCCAAAAAAGGAAAAAATTATTAAATTGCAGTTATTATTAAAGAGAAACATTAAAAAAGAATTAGCATGCTCTCCTCACCTATAGCCTCTGAACCTATGCTGACTCTGCATATCAAGTGGAACAAGTGGGGTACTTGGAAAAAAAAAGCAGAAGACATGGACAAGTTTGATCTTATCAGATTACAGGCTAATCAAATGGCTACTGTGCAAAGCCTTAAAAGAACATCACAAAGCAGAAGAGTCAAGGGCAATATCAAATGAAAAAATCCTCATCCATCCCTTACCAAGGGATTAATATTCAAGCTTAGATAACATGCTTTACATCTGTAACTTAGCAATGAAATTTTCCTTATTGAATAAAAATGTAACTATAGCAAATGATATCAGCAAAGAAAAGTCAATATTTTTTAATCAATCATTGATTAAGCATTAAATAGGCCTTTGATTGGCTTTGTTAAAAAGCCTTTAAGCTTTCTACATTCAACAAACAACCTTACACAAAAATGCGGAGAGTTTCCTCACTTATGCAAGTGTTCCAACTAATGCCTCTTACATGGAAAACCAGGGAATATTTAGAGAACGCATTTTTGCTGGTTTGTAACTCCATTCTCTCACCAAACTCAGGTCTCTCAGTGCATTCACTCCTTTTGACTTAATGTAACGTCCCAAATTTTTCAGTATATATTCAGTATTAAATGAAAGATGCATTCCTTTCCATATTTTGCAGCCACTACAGCACCCAGCTGAAGTGTGCCAAAGGTTTTGAACAGGACCAGTAAAAGAAACTATTACACAGAAAAGTTTCTGTATACCCTACAAATAATAAAATGTGAATTACTTGTGAAATCAGAGCTCCACAGTTATTAGCAATGAATTAATGATTCAGCCTAGGAATCAATCAATCTAAAAGTTCCTAATAAAATTTTAATGAAACAAAGACTTTAATAGAAGACTGAGAAGTCTGCAGCACACTCCGGTTTTTTCCTTTAGGCTCATGAGAAGTACAAACCAGGGGATGTACAAGCTCTTTTTACTCCTCACAGGGCCCCCAACTCTGAAGCACTTCAAAGGCCAGGAAGTTCAACAGGGAATACTTCCAGGGTGTGCTACAACAATGATCTGCTGGCTACGCACACCAATTCACTCTAGAATTTTATCCCCTTCATACCCTTCCTTTAAGGTATGTATCTGTTACATACTGAATCCGTGAAACAGTGGAAGTCAACAATGAAACAGCAATGGATTGAGTATTAATTCCTTTTAACAAACAGAGAAGACTATACAGCAATAACAGCAAAGAAAAAAACATTTTCAGTGCTATTCTCCATTTCTTGTTTCTTGAATGACCTCAGTGGAGTAACTTCACAGAATCACAGAATGGTAATCACAGAATCTTTTTAGAGTGGGGTTGAGACTCTACTAGCTATACAATTATAGTGCTAAAGGCCTTTTTAAGGCCTTTTCCTTTAGCTCAAGAGATTTTCATAGACAGTGGACATGTTCTTAAATACAGTCTGTCTGCTACTATTTTTAGTCATGACGAAAGTGTTGTGGATGACTACAAGAAATTGAACACGAATCTTCTACAATTATTGGTGTTTCCATTGTACTGGGCACAACAGCGCAAAGGTGGTGATAATTTCAAAGAAAAGGACTAAATGAAGACACTGGTAAACAAAATTGCATCGTAAGCTTTGGCTCAGCTTGTTAGAATAGCAAGCTGAGGCTTTGCACCTTGCCCAGACAGCAACACTGCTACCCTGAGAACTGCCAGGCCATCAGCATCAGGAAAGAAAAGCCTTTAAACAGGTCTGCATATGAAAAGAAACTGTATCACCTGGCAAGTAGCTGAATTGCTGAAAATTTGCTGGAACATATTAAACTTAGAAAACTGCAGAACACTCAAATATCAATTTTAACTTGTACAGCTAAATTGTTTTTTCTCTCAGATAGAATCCTAGGATGAGAAAAATCTCAGTAATCGCTTTAAAACAATAACCAAACTCTTCTACTGAGTCTGTCAAATGCTCATGGGCTTAATTTTACACCATGCACACTGTATGACATGTGCCACTTACATAACTCCTTCCACCAGAACATTTCAAATTACTTGTGTGTCTTCAGAGATCAGGCTGAGTCGTATTTCTGCAGCCTGTGTTTAGGTACTTGTGTTTCAATTTTACTACATAAATTGATGCAGTGACGCAGACAGCTTTAAGCCTATTCAACAGACAGGATACATTTACAGAGCAGATGCAGTTTTAATTTACCTATTATTAATTTACAATCCATTCCCATGATACAGAGACATCTATGGAGCTATCTGTTTTTAATATCACAGTAGATTCATCTTTCTGCTCCAGACAACGCCTAGCTGATAAAGCCTTCTCCCAAATAAAGAGGGGGTGGGGAGGTAGGAGAGGGGCAGAGGGAACAGGTCCTTCCAGCTGAAGTAATCCCTATGCTGTAGAAATTCATACAGACATCTGAATTTAGCAATCTGCTAAATATGCAGAACCTGAGTCCAAAACTCAGCATGAGATGGGCAACAACTAGCTTGGTAAAGAAAACGACATTTGTGGATTATGACTACAAGCACTCTCCCCAAGGCAGAGAAAAAAGCGTGTGCACATACACACATGCAAAATTTTTCTTAAAGCTATGAAATCAAAACTAGAGGTAGCTAGATTCAGATTGGATGTTAGGAAGAAGATCTTCACCACGAGGGTGGTGAGGCACTGGAACAAGTTGCCCAGAGAGGTGGTGGAAGCCCCATGCCTGGAAGTTTTTAAGGCCAGGCTGGATGGGGCTCTGAGCAACCTGATCTAGTGGGAGGTGTCCCTGCCCATAGCAGGGGGGTTGGAACTAGATGATCTTTGAGATCCCTTCCAACCCTGACAATTCTATGATTCTATGAAATTGTCTATGTTACAATAGAAACAGCTACCTTTTTCAATTCAAGTAGGTTATCCGTTCTACCGAACATTTTCTGGAATTCCCATTAAAGAAAAATCACATGTATTGATAAATCTTTTCAGTTTTTCATTTTATCAGATAGACCTTTGGGAAAAGAGGAGAAAAAAGGCACCTCTTTTATCAGTGAAGTTCCTTGCTCTAGATTACTGCTACAACTAAATCTTCCACTGAGATAACGCTCAGGAAAAGCTGCTCCTCACCACAAAGCTTCTGGAAATACTCTGTGTGCCATGCAAACAGCAATTCAACAAAAGAGCATCTCACTTCTACCATTTTCTAGTAAGTGCATCCAGAATTTCAAATACAGCTCCTTAATTTTAATTAATTTTAAGCACAGTTCTGTAAGAAAAAAAATGGTTTAAAAGAACAAAGCTTTGAGGAAAGCAACATGCACAGCATTCTTAAGGGAAAGGACTAGGTGACCAGGAAAACCTGTTATTTCAAACTTCTAATAAATGTACACTGCAGCTATCTCTGTAACTGAGTCAAAATACAGCTGATAAGAATTACAAAGTGAAAGAATATACCAGGAAAATATAGCAGAACAGAAACAAACCATTCAGCTATTAGAGACAAAAACCCCCATTATTTTAATACCACCTTGCTAAATCAGGGAGAATTAGATAATTTTGAAGTTGCAGTGACATGTGCCAACACACAGCCTGATGGATAAAGCTAAATGCCTACACAGGGAAACTGTAAATGAGCCAGCATGGGCTATGAAAGCTGAAATGAAGAGGACATTCAATACAGCCCAAGGCTGTAACGTAGGTGGGATCCCAAGCAGTTGTCACCACTGTGAACTCCCACTACACATCATCATCCTCCTTAGCTCTCCAAAGTCCTTAGTATACTTTGTATAGCTGAGAATTGCAAAGACTCTGGCTCCTTAGGCCTGGAAGTCAGCTATCCCTGCTGCAGCCCATGTCCTGCTCTTTCCAAATTTCCCACTCCCCTCCATGTAAACCTCAACAGTTCCCTGGTTCCCAACAAAGTGGCTTCTATCTCCTGTAATGTGACTTGTACTTGGGCCACTGCAACACCGTGCTAGACTCCAGGCCTGCGGAAGTGTGGCTGGAAAGCTGCCCAGCAGAAAGGGGATACTGATCACTAACTGGCTAAATATGAGTCAGCAGCATGCCCAGGTGGCCAAGAAGGCTAACAGCATGCTGGCTTGTATCAGAAATAGTGTGGCCAGCAGGAGTAGGGAAGTGCTCATCCCTCTGTACTTGGCACTGGTGAGGCCACACCTTGAGTACTGTGTTCAGTTTTGGGCATCTCAATACAGGAAAGACATCAAGGTGCTGGAGTGGGTCCAGAGAAGGGCAACGAAGCTGGTGAAAGGCCAGTAGAACAAGATTTATGAGGGGCATCTGAGGGGACTGGGTTGTTTAGTCTGAAGAAAAGGAGGCTGAGGGGAGACCTTATTGCCCTCTACAACCACCTGAAAGGAGGCTGTGGAGAGGTGGGTGCTAGTCTCTTCTCACAAGTAACAAGTAACAAGTGACAGGACAAGAAAGACAGGGACCCGTTAGAGGAGGTCCAGAGGAGGGCTGCAAAGATGATCAGCAGGCTGGAACACCTCTCCTATGAGACAGGCTGAGAAAGCTGGTCTTGTTCAGTCTGGAAAGGAGAAGCCTCCAGGGAGACCTTATTACAGCCTTCCAGTATCTGAAGGGGGCCTACAAGAAGGCTGGGGACGGACTTTTTACAAAGGCCTGTAGTGACAGGAGAGGGGTAATAGTTTGGGGATGCTCCATCCCTGGAGGTATTCAAGGCCAAGCTGGATGGGGCCTTGAGCAACCTGGTCTAGTGGGAGGTGTCCCTGCCATGGCAGGGGGGTCAGAACTAGATGATCTTTGAAGTCCCTTCCAACCCAAACCATTTTATGATTCTAGGACAAGAAGAAACAGCCTCAGGTTGTGCCAGGGGAGGTTTAAATTGAACATTAGGAAATTTTTTTCACTGGAAGGGTTGTCAGACATTGGTGCAGGCTGCCCAAGGAACTGGTTGAATCACCATCCCTAGATGTGTTTAAAAGCCATGTAGATGTGGTGCTTAGGGACATGGTTTAGCAGTGGACTTGGTAGAGTTAGGTTAATGGCTGGACGCAATCTTAAAGGTCTTTTTCAACCTAAATGATTCTATTACTCTATGTCTCGCATACAAAGCCATTAGATACCAGTGTGATTAGGGTAGTACAAGAAGCTAAATATAAAGTGTAGACAAGTGTGCTGCCAGCATTAAATGCATAAAAGCAGATAATACATAGTTTTAATTGCAAGAAGTTCTTAAATGAAATACAAGATCCACCTTATTCTGGACTTGCTGAATGGGAATTTAGTTATAGCACTTTTTAATGCATTCAACGGCATGCAAGAAGTTGCTTTAATCTTGGATCAAATGATATTAACACCCACAAAGAGAAGCATGTTCTAACAACCCTTGCCAAGCCTTCTAGGACAGCCTCCCAAAATATACTCTGATAGTAACATTTGTAGTTATACCAGTGGCTCCACTGACAGCTCCGTATCTGCATGCGGGCTGGAAAGCCAGATTAGCAAAGACTGGAAAATCCTGTACTCCTGCTAGCACAGGAGTTTGAGCACCCGTGGTAATCAATGGTACGGTAAAGGGAATACAGGAAGAATTAGAGCAGCAGAGCAAAGTTAAAAGTGCTTAAATCCTCACCAAGTAGTTCACAGACATAGTAACAGTATAGATGATGCAGCAAAGGATAAAACACGTTATATAACATTCAAATGAAATTAAACTACACTTCTCATTTAGCTTGGATGAAGAACAGCATTAATTTGCTACTCTGGTTTTCAAGAAAAATATTACCCTTTAGCATAAAAGTTAAATTGCTTTTGAGATAGTTAATCTCAAAACATTGCAGAACACGGCAATGACTTCACGCCTTCAGAGAAACCTTTTCCTCTCCCAAAAGAGATGACCTGTTCCAATGCCTGTTTCCCAGGCTGATCTCATACAGGTAAATGCAAGTTATTCATTATTGCTGGGGTTGGCCAGAGTGCATACAGGCTCAAGATAGTTGAGTGCTACTGAATTGACTGTCATCTCCATTGTGCGCATCAAATACTCCAGCTTTTGCAAAACCTCAAATCCCGAAGAGATTATTAAGATCACCCAAGTAATATTTCACATAAAAGTCCAGCAATCCTAGTAACCCTTGCTGTTATGCTTGAAGAATTAACCTTTCACTGAGCTTTGCCTTCCTCTACCTGCATTTCATAACTCTGCTTAACTCATTTTATAGGTTAGTTCTGGTCTTCTCTAAATCTATACAGAATTCTTCACTATATTTTTGTTAAGTTGGGGGCTTCTGGTCACCAGAAATAAAAATTAACTATGGCTTTATACACTAAGCACAGTGTAACTGCAATGTACTAAATACCTTTTAATACTGCCAAAATAGGTGACAGCTGAACATGTGGTTCCACGTACTTTTGTGTGGAAGTCAGGTAAAAGAAAGTAAGTTATTTTTAACTTGGATTGTTTCACTGATGTGATTTACAATGCAACCTTACAAACACTTGCACACATCTAAAAGGGATATGGGACATATAACTGAACAACCTGGGGGGGGACCTTAGCATTCACTTCACTTGAAAAATAAGGTATACCAGAATACACTCACAGAATGTCTAGATTTTTATGGCCCAAATCCTTTTCAGTCTGTTCAGAGTGGCAGGGAAACAGAAATTCAACTGGCTATTACTTCAGTAGATATGGTCTGTTGTGACCATACCCCAAAAAAATCAATTTTGAAATTTAAGAACAGGTCTCCAAGTCTCAGCTGTTCCTAGTGCATCCTCACATATTCTAAGTCATAAGAGCATTATCTCTTTGCCTCCCAGTGGTGTTTCAAAAGAGGACTTAACTCGGAATGACAGCAAAATGAGAATGTTTTGTGATGAAATCAAGGCATGTGTTTGCCCTACCACTGGTAAGGTTCAATGAAATTATTCCTGTACCTCTCCGTTTCTCAATGAAATAAGAATAATTAATTAGAATTCAGAAGACAATTACTCACAGCCCAGTAAAGCTGATGTGCATTTCTCTCTGTCACACTTACATTTTTGCAATTAGGTGCAGTGGAAACTCACATAAAAGGTCACATTTTCCTAAAATCCAGTCATGTTCTCACAGCCACAAAGAATAAGAAGCAGGGGCACCATGCCATACATCTGTTTTAATCAATAAGAACAAGGCTTCTAAATGATACAAGATGAGTCACTAAGTCACTGGCAGCTGTCACAGTATACTGTTGCTGCTTACTAGACACTCCTCTCACAGTCTTCATGTGCCTTTCAAAACTCAAATTCTACTAGGTCAGAGAAAAGGACATGCGCAGTGAACAGGCCTTGAGGATGCTGAGACAAGATTTGGTGAAGAACTGGCCTCTTCCAAGCCACAGGTCTTCGGTTACATATGAGCCTGCTGCAGGAGAGACATGCCATTATCTTTTTTTTATTTATACATGTGAAGAAAGAAAGACTCAGGCACATTTGCAGTGGTGAAACTTAGAAATACCTCTTCTGAAGGTAGCAGAATGGCAGCTGGATTTAAATGGCTCTTAGGCTCTTCTGTTGGCACTCAGCTAACATGTCACTCAAGTATCTTGTTAAAAAAAAGGCTAGGGGAAGTTTTTGCAGCATTTTTAAAAATACCCATTGAGCAGAAAAATATTAATTATTATCAGAAAATTCAACTTGCTGATTGCAGTAAAGCGGATGTGCTGATCAATGCCAGACAGAAGCCTGTACGCTCAGTGGCTTTTCCAATCATCTTTTTCCAGCTAGATAAGGAAATCTGAGCATCTAGCACTGGACCTCTCTATATATAGTTCATTATATGACAGATACGTTTTATTAATATGTACTCCTAGAATAGAGACTCATGGAATTAAATATCCGGAAAAAAGGTAAAACTTCTATGTGACTAGTGAACGTCTGATGTAAAAAATATAATAGGATAATCAATTTTGAGAAGACAGAGCTGCACCGGAAAATTACCAGACAGTAACTACCCAGACAGCTCTGAAACTGTCTTTGTAACCATACAAATAGGTAAGGCACACCAGACACTGACATAAGGGGAAAAAAAAAAACCAAACCAGCTCCTGAGGGCTGCTAAGAGCTATAAGCCACTGATCCTAACATTCATAACAACAAATTGGTTAAATCTAGAATAGAAAGAGAATCAAGGAACATATACGTGTAAGTGGGATATAAGGAGAGTTCTGCTATAAATTACAGTTATACCTCAAACACCTCCTGGAATTCTTTGCAGAAATCAGCACATCCACAGGCAAAAGAAGTCAAGCTGATACCACCTGATTTCCAAAACACAATAATGAATAGTGTCCCTCACCAAGACTACTGAAGTAATTCTGAGGAAGTAATTCATATGCTCAGTAGCAGTTGATGAGAAGAATCCAGGAGTAGGAGAATCCCAGAGGGACCTGTGCAAAGGCTTGTAACATTTGTTGTCACAGGATCAGGACTGTTACACTAATAGGAAAGGGGGTTTAAAAAATGAGCTAAAAATGTGCCTGGTTATTCATAACAGAGGAACAGAGCAGATTAAATTCACAGTGGATGGGTAGAATTATGCACCATGGAAAAATCAACACAGAAAAATACATCTCTCCAAGGGCTATGAAACACAAAAAGCACCAGCTTTAGCTAAACCCTCTTCCTTCTCTGCTCCTAACCACCCTTCCTTCTCTTATTCTAACTTGAAATAAAGGACTAGCCTGTTCTTCAAAGACTGAATTGATCAAAATCTTTTCAATAGCACCTTGGCTTATCTCATTAAAGATTTTGGCTTTTAAAGTTTGTATTTACCCTTTGGAAATCTGCAGCTACTGTATGGAACAATACTGAAAGAAAAAAAAATCATTTTCTTTTTTAAAAAGCTATTTCTGTGGATCTGTGTAAAGTGCTGCTTGGAGTGCTCTAAAAATATTAAATGTAACTGTGCCATTTAAAACATTGTTTCACTGAAAGAAATACAAATAAAGTATATAGGGTTCAGGAAGGAGAAAAGAAAAGGCATTAATACCAGCAAACTTAGTGTCACAAATGCTGCACTTTGGTTGAAAAACATATTTGATAGTCTTCTGGGGGAGCAAAAGTGTTTTAAGCCTTAACTCCTCCGAAAATTATTTTTTTATTTTCCTTTTTTTCCACCCAAGAATTCGATGTCTCACAATCTAATTCTTGTACAGAAAGTATTCATACACTTACGCAAAGCATTTATATATATTGCAATGTGAAAACAAAACACAGGGGTTTTGCACACAAGTGCAAAGAGTCTTGTAAGCTTTGAATAAAAAATGTCCTTTCACTTTGTATAATTAATCGTTTGCTTTAATTTGATTGTCTTCACAGCCCATTTCTCTCCAAGTTTTCCGAGGACTATCCTCAACCAAGTGAAATGAGTAGGGCACCGTGTAAGCTACCGTCAGTACTGTGGGTGTCATTTGCCGACAGTCCTGAAGAGGGCACAGTTGCACAACGCACTGTTACTTGTCTTCTGAAACATCATACTTCAGAGAAACATTCAACTTTGAAACAGAAAGATTGATTAATCCATCGTTCTCCGTTCCCCTTTGTCACATTATTAAAAGTTCAGGCCAGAAAAAGAGCATGCAGAGTTCTGAATCTCACCTCTTCAGTCTTCCAAGTAAGTTTTAAAAATACATTTCTGTGCAATTCATCACTAAGTTAACAACCTACAGATGAAATAACTTAATTACAGTTTCAGGCAGGTCAATATCTATGAAGAATTTTATAACTGCACAACACACAGAAAAGGACATTTAGTGCAACCCCTAAATGAGAGATATGTCACTCATCAACCAGAGCAGCACCCATGATGTGAGCTGCTCCCACTAACCAGACCTACATTTCAAGCAAATGCAGTCCAAATTACCAGCATATATGCAGGAATCCACTATGATTAATGAAGGTAAACAGGAAAAGAAAACTACTAAGCTAAAACCACATTTTCAAATACAGCACATCAGACAGTATACTGGTAGAGCATCTATTATAATCCAAGGAACAAACCCCTCTAATTTTACACACGCCATATGGAAACAGATTGAAGTATTTCCTTGCTGTCTCTTTATCAAACAGCATTCTAAATTACCTGAATTCATTTTTATGCATTTCAGCTATTTTCTTCTCAAGCTTTTGTGACTGCTTGGGAAAAATCTTAAAGTCGCTGATGTAATTCTCTGGGTGTTCATCAGGATCGTAATCACCAAGCTCAGCTAAGCAGATCAAAAATACAAAACAAAACAGAAAAATTCAATTGCAACAGTAGTTAATAAATAAAAGTCAGTAAATACAGTGTAATTTAAGATACTTCCATGATCAGTAAGAATCCAGCATCTCTCAAGAAATGCTACTTTGAGGAAATAATAGTTCACTGAAACCACAAAATCCTTGTAACTACCACTTCAATCAGTGAGTTGCAAGGGAAGTTCATTGTTTATTAACTGCAGCGGTAACTAGTGATTGCTAAACTATTTTCTGTGGCAGAGAGACATGCTCGGTAAAACAGAGACATAAGCAATATTCCCCCTCTGAGTACCTGTCATTCTGGTATGAGGCAGGACTAAACCAACACACTCCCGATACTTTTTTAAATACAAATTTATCCTTGCTGATCCAGACTTGTTTAATTCTGTTCTAGTGGAGAAACACTGGTTGTAACATTATTTACAGTATTTGATTCCTCTTCTAAAAGATGTGTCACTCAGGTACCCAAACACGGCATTTGGTGTTTTAATTTTCTAAAAAAGCCTCTTTTAATAAGTTCCAGACTCAAGTCTCGGTTTGGATATGCTGTCTTATAATGCTTTAAAAGCTTCACTCATGTTAAGACAGAATGAAGGTAACTTCCACAAATACGATATTCCTAATCAAACATCTAGCTAACTATTTCTCTGTGTGCAATCCAAGACATAAACCTGAATTTGGCCCTAAGGAAATGATAGAGAGAGGGGGGAGGAGAATACAAAACAAAACAAAAAACAGAGGAGAAAAGAAAAACAAACAAACAAACAAACCAAATGGAAACAATAACAACAAAAAACCACATTCTTCTTGAATTACATCTACTACTTTTGCTAGAGATTCCACAAGTTCAAGTTTGGTTTTAGTTGGCTAAATGGTTAATTTACTTATAATACTTTATAGTGCATGTCAGTGCAGAGAAACAGCACAACTAAAAAAAAAAAAAAAAAGAAATAAAATATATATCTCGCTAGCTATTTTCCCACAATGTTTTTGAGTTTCTCTTTACACTATACACACGTATAAGTTAAGTATTTCAAAAAGGCTGCTGCTTGTACTTACCTTGGACAATGCAAGCACCCAGGTAGGCAGCATCAGAAAAAGAACACAGCAAACGGCCATGGAAAATGTCCCTTTTTATTTGTAGATATAAGAGGTATCTGAAACAGTTAAAAAAAAATAGGACACTATGTGGCATCTTTTTGTAACAGATTTAACTTATTGGTGTGAAACCAGCTGTGCCACTATTGTGGATCTCTCTCTTACTACCTTAAATGAGGAAAAAAAGGCACAGCACCACCGCAGAAAAAAAACAGATGTAGGGCAAGAGATTTTTCTCAATAAGAATGAAATAATAATAGCACAAATAACAAAGACCCACCAAGAGATAGCATGGAGAATGCTTTATTTAACAGCTGTTACGATGCTCATTAATGACGTGAAATAAATTACAGTAGTGCAAGCTTGCTTGAGCACACCCCCTCTCATTAAATATAGATTTACACAAGTAAATCTCTTATCACTTTTGAGGCAGAAATAACTTCCTGCTCCCTGAGGCCCTGGAAGGTGGCAGGCACAGGGGACCTGCCTGGAGGAAACCTCTCCCACTCCTCTCAGAGCTGTTCTTCCTCCAGAACTGAAAAGAAAACGAAAGGCTTCTTCTGCCTGCCCTCTGTCTCCGATCACAGAGCAGCATTGCTTCTAGCAGCAAGAGGAGAGGCACCACCATGAGGCCAACGTCTTTTGCTTTCTTCCCTAAAGCGCAGCCTCCCAGAGGTGGACCAACTCACAGCCCAGAGACACACTGACAGCTCCTTTCCCAGCCACCTAGCTGGTTACAGCTGCACCATCCAGCAGCTTCACCCCTCTGGGAAAAAATAAACCATTTAAGTTGGGGCCTTGAGCAACCTGGTCTAGTGGGAGGTGTCCCTGCCATGGCAGGGGGGTTGGAACTAGATGATCTTTGAGATCCCTTCCAACCCAAACCATTCTATGATGATTCTATAAAGTATTGCTTTAGCCAGATAAAATCAACAATCTAGAGGTGCTGTCAGACACAGCAGACCTTCAGGACATTCCTTGATGCTGTCAGTCCTCTCCAACTTGAGCTACAGTGTAGCTGATTAAAATGTACTTTATGAGTAACACTGATATCAGACATTTTGCCTAAGTTACTTGGCTCTGTGTGTACCATGAGCTCCTGCACCATCAGAAGCTTACAGTTAGTTCTAGATTCAAGCAAGCCTGGATGTATTATCTGAAGGGCAAGAGAAACTTTCCTCCTTTCCTTGGATTGTACGTAAATACAAGGCAGTTACCACTGAGAAAATTCGTATGTTCTCATTGTGAGCACATCCCTTCACTGCATTACAGTATTACAAGTTTCTACAAGAACTGTGCACTTCAAGGCCCTTTTGTATTTTGTAAACGCCTCCCCCCCCCTTTTTTTTTTGCCTGTAATCAGTATCTAGTAACAGCTCACTAATTCACTTCCATAATTTGGTACTGCTACAGCGCAGGTAGATCCCAGAGGAGAACTGCATCAGGGTGAACCAAAGGCCTCAGTGAGATGCAGTAAAAATTCTTAATTTGCAATGACAGCCTACTAGAAAAGGCACAGATACCATAAGTAACTTGGGTAAATGAGAAGTCCCCACCATAAAACTTTTACTAAGTTTTTCCACGGTGAAAAGTTAGGTTGTGGTTCTCCAGAGTCATTGTTACCTTGAAGCTAAACTGAGTTCCCTTTTAAAAAGTGCCCAAAAAAGCCACCTGTGAAAGAGCATCCCAAGATTTCATAGCATGGCTTGTTAGCTGTAAGGTCAACAGATCTCCAGCAACACTGCACATTGGTGGTTTCTGAGTTTGAAAATTACTATAATGAGATAAAAAAGTAAATACACTTCTGGAAAATCATATTAACCCACTGCTCCTGACCTAGATTTGCAGACATGAGGCTGAGACAAGAACTAAGAATGTGAAGTCTCAGGCCTGTGCCAGATCCAACTCCACAGCTGTTCGGATGGAAGCAAATTCTATGAGCAGTTACTTTTCTATGAATATTTTGGTATTTACATGAAGAAAACATAGTTTTATAGGAAATATTCCCATGTAACAGGATTAGGCACCAATGTTGCCCACCTTGACCACCTATTACAAGCCATTATCTTCAGAGTAAAGGGAGAACGGAAAATCTTCAAGAATTGACTCAAAGCACCTATTCAAGTGTCAGACATCCTCTCTCTTTCTCTCTGTCAAATGCTCTGCAATAAATCAGTTAATAAAGTTAATAAATAAAGTTAGATTCCTGAAGTGAAATGGCAGAGAGTCCTCCTCTACCCCAGTATACAGTTATTTTATGAGAATAAACCTGAAAACACACATTCATTAATTCAGTAGAATTCAAAACCAGGTTTTTTTAATATAGAGGGGCAGCCATAAACAAAACAGTTTGTGATGGGTCACTAAGACACTACAGTAGCACAGGGGATCAAGGACAAGAGCAGTATCAACAGAAACCCCTCATTTCTATGCATTCTACTAAAATTTTATGTAGATGAATATGAGAGTTTGGGTGGGAGTGTGCATACTTGTGGCATTTCTAAGCAAATAGCTTGCTGTTGACCAGGGTCAAAGATCCTTGATGTCATTATGGAATTTCTGCATCCATAACAGTCTCACTTTTCTGAGCCAATCTTAAACAAGAACTGTATGGTTGTATTTTCCCCAGAAAGAAATCACAGAATGGTAGGGGTTGCAAGGGACCTCTGCCAAAACAGGTTCACCCAGAGCAGGCCACGCAGGAACATGCTCAGGTGGGCTTTGAAAATCTCCAGAGAAGGAGACTTCACAACCTCTCTGGGCAGCCTGTTCCAGTGCTCTGCCATCCTCACAGTAACTCACAGTAAAGAAGTTTTTCCTCATGTTGAGATGGAACTTCCTGTGTTCCACTCTGTGCCCACAGACCCTCGTCCTATCGCTGGGCACCACTAGTTAAAGACTGGCCCCATCTTCTAGACACCTGCCCTTCAGATATTTACAAACACTGATCAGATCCCCTCTCAGCCTTCTCTTCTCCAGGCTAAACAGCCCTCAGCCTTTCCTCATAAGAGAGATGTTCCAGTCCCCTAATCATCTTTGTAGGCCTCCACTGGACTCTCTCCAGTAGTTCCTTGTCTCTCTTAAAATGAGGAGCCTAGAAAATTTCCATTATAATTTTTCCTTGACTTCAGAATAACACATTTTTCATTGTCTGGTTTCCCTAACATACTAGGAAACATTTTCTTTCTGTAACAATTGTGAAAACACAAATACATGTTCAATTTTTGCTGAGAGGTATGTGAACAGAAAATAAGAGTGAGCAGAGGCGAAATCTTAGGGAAAAGAACATTTGTGCCTTTGAGCTGATTCCTTCCCAGCCATCATCCTAGGATGACAGAGCAGAACACGTCATCAAGTAGGCTAGCTTATGTCAGAAACATGGGCCACAGATGCTATTCATCTGTCTTTGCTTTATATAATCCTAGGCACTTGCTAGTCTGAGGAAGAAGCTCTATTTCCCTCCCTTAGTAGAAAGGGAGTTTGTTGTTAAAATGTTTCATTGGCTGTTTGGGGGGTTTAAGGGTGTCTCTTATCATGCACCTTTCTTTCATACTAATAATTATATAAATAAAAATAATGAAGTATTTTTTTTCTGTCACTAAGGCTCTGCGCTACCGAGTTGCTGCAAGCATTTGTCTATTGAAATCCTTAATTGGTTCAAAACTGCTTTTTCAAAGACTTGTTTTACTTCTGGAAAAATGGCAAAAAGAAAAAATGAAGATAAAAAGATAAAAGAAAATGGGAAAAAAGTAAAAAAATAAAAAAGGGGAAAAGAAGAAGGAAAATGGGGAAAAGAAAAAGGAAAAAGGGGTGGGTTAAAAAAAGAAGAAAGAAATTTAAAAAAAAAAAAAAAAGAAAAAACAGAAGAAACATCTCCAAGAAAGAAGGCAGCAGTCAAGTGGGGAAAAGAGGCACAGAGCACAGTCGTAGTGGAGACTGGAGAAATTGTTAGCTGGGACACGAGGGAACCACTTCTACTTAGAAGGGCAGGGGAATATCCATGCAGAGCAGAATCAGAGAGTTTGAATCTGATTTTCAGAGACAACCCACACAGCAAGCTGCATGGGATACTCTTCATCTTCAAAGCAAGAAGGGCAGTCTGGAACAAGACTATGACATTAAGGAGTTCTTCCAAATGAAGAAGATATATGCACTTTGGACTGGAAGCCAATGTTGCAAGCTTTGCCAAAGGCTGGCTCAGCCTCAGACACTTCCTATAATCCTGATAAAGTAATTTATGTCCCAGGTCAGCAAAGACCTATAAATGGGTACCTGACTCCTGAATTCAGCAAGGTTTATGCATATACTTAAAATTGCCTACACTTAAAGAAAGCAGATCTTACAAAATTACACTTGCAAAATCAGATCTGGTTTTGCCACTTCTCATGTCCTTCCACTACAGTTGTTTTTCCTAAGCCCTAGCACAACTTTATAGCCTGATTTACTGCCCTAAATACTCAGGCTTAGTAAATGTACACTTATTAGTGTACATTTTCTAGTACATTATTTTGTACTAATGTACACTATTTTATTAGTGTACATTAATTACATGTTAGTAAATGTACACTTCAGTGCTTACACTCACAAATGTCTATCATTGGAATAATCTCATTTCCATCTATTATCTGTTTGCTTTACAGATGACGCAACGCCAGGTTAGCCAAGCCCTTCCCACAGCTGCAGATGAAGGGTCAGCAATATCTATTCTTGTTTTTAAGCAGGCTTCATGACCCCCAGAGACCACAGTGCTAGCTGCTTAACACTCAGTTTACCTATTTTAAGATGTTCAATGAGGCAAGAAAACTTTCCCACAGACAAGCTCTTTGGTTTCTCCACGTAGTGGGTTTTGGAGGTTTTTTGGGTTTTTCTTTTTTTTTTACTCAAGGAACTTCACTCATTTTATTCCAGTAACAAGCATTTCTCCCAGTGTTGTCACAGCCTTTCCAGCTGACAGACAGAGTCACCTCAAGAGACCTAGCAATGTTTCAAAACTTATCATCTCAGCATGGTGTCTGGTGTTGACTGCACTGCTCTTTCCCATGCTACTGTGCACACTCAGGTGCAGAGTGGCAGAGGACACGTTTACAATATTCATGGAGAGGGTCCCCTCCTCGCACAGAAGAATTTGTGAGCTCTTTTCTTGTATTATTCTGGACACTAACTATGCATTCTTTCTTCTACAGTAGATATCATCAAGTACTCTGCAGGAGCACTAGTTTCCTGCCAAAGTCTACAGATCTAACCTAAATACTAACTACTACATACTAGTATGTAATACCACAACTAAGACAACATCTTTTCCACGCTTTACAGCATCACCTAGATAAAAAGACTAATAGAAAAAAAAAATATATTCTCTAAAAATACATTGCTTGTCTACTTCCTAATATTTGAGAAGTGTTTTGGTATAAAGAAAAGCCATTGCTCTATTAGCTACCGATAAAACACAGAGCTGACAGACTGATCTTGGAGTCATCACTGACAGGTCTCCGAAATCATCAGGGGCCTTTTGCCACTATTTATAGCCTTGGTGTAATCATATCTTGCATGTTTTACCTAGCTATAACCTCTTCATCCCAAGTAGGATATAGCTGAGCTTGATATGCAGAAGAACAACTAAAATGAGTGAGAGGATGGAGCCTCCCTTACAAGGAGAGATGGTAACTGAGTGGGAATAAGAGTGACCCTTATGAAATCTTGAGTGTAGTGGGAAAGGCAAACACAGAACTGCTACTCACTGAATCCTACCTTACTAAAGCAAAGGGGAAGTCAGTGAAATCAGGAAATTGCTTAAGGCAGACGAAAGTACCTTACACAGCAGGTAATGAACTAACTGCCTCAGGAGGCTGTGAAGAAAAACAGTGTTATTAAGTCCAAAAAGAGAACGATTAGACAAATTTAGGAGTAAAAGATCCAGAAAATAATACTAGAATGAGTAGGCAGGAATGTAACTGTTAAAATTCCCAATTTAATAATTCAAGAAACCTTTTAGTGAATTTGGGTGAGGAGATCATTTATTTGTTTTCTTGTTTTTCTGGAACAGTATGACAGTTTCCTTCACACTAGCATGGTTGAAACCCATCACAGCCGTTATAAAACAGATAAACATGGCAATGAGCATACCACACTGATGTTAGTACAGCAGTTGCCCTTTCAATTCACCTCATTAGTCATAAGCCAAATTCTAGAAGAGGAATTAGGAATTGGGGACATAGCCGTCATGACTTCAAAACATAATCTTCACTCAAACACAGGAAAAAAGAACACCAAAAGTAGTAGGAGCTACCTTGTTAACTTATTTGGGAAACTGCGTGACTGACTTTCGTGTTAACAGGACCCTGTAGGAAGAACCACCCTCCCTGTTCTGTGCCTTCTGGAAATAAGTACTAATGCTAAGGACTCAAACTCAACAGAAGTAGCAGCACCCCACAATGCCACCCTGAACCTATGTCCCTCCTAGACTGCCAAAATCGTCACAGAAGATCTGGCTCCATAGCATTAAAACAAACAAACAACAAGCCAACAAACAAAGGTCCCTCATCCCCAACAAAGCAACCAACCAAAGCCACCAAAACTATTCCCTCAAAGAAGTAGTCCATTTTCTGCGTTCGGGTGGGAAGGTCACTTGAATAATAGCTTTCCAGTCTTAAATCTCAAATCTCATTGCTGTGGTCAGGGACGATAACTGCCACTTGGATCTAGCAGTATGTGGGCTTGACCTCCTGGCTTTGGATCTGGTCAGTGCCTGCACTACAGTGTACGGTCTTTCACTGAGAAAATGGAAAACCGTGAAAAATTACCCTGCCAGACAGCTGCTTGACAGCACTGGGTACCAGGGATAGAAGAGCTTTGTTGCTACACAAGAATTTGTTTCACCAATGAATAAAGAGGACAAAGGAGTGGTACGGGACAAGCTTCATTTTGGATACTGGGTACATAAAAGTCCCACTGTGGCACAGGAATAGATTCTACTCTACAAGCTTCCTCAGCTGAACTGCATATTTCAGCCCTCCTGCCTTCCTCTTCTACAAGAGGGCCTCTGAATGTGCAAGGTCTCCTTTTTCCACAGGCATAAGGTCAGCCAAAAAAATCCAGGAATCTCCCGGGTAATTATTTTCCCCACCCTGAAGGCTACTTGCAAGCCTACCAGCACTAAGTGCTCTTACTAACAGCTCTCATTTTTAAGGCCTATGCTATTCAATCTGACTGTGAGTTCAATACTATTAAAACTATAAACTCACTTGCCAACTGCCAATATGGCCTCAAGAAAGCCAAAACACTGCAAGTGGACTTGCAGGGGCATCAAAAATTCAGCTACCATTGCAAATCTCAAGAAATGCAGGACAGAATATCCTGAGAGGTAGGAATATTCCTATATGATGCCTGGAACAGAGTTCAGCAGCACAGGCTGACCTCCTATTGGCTCACCCTTGGGAGGATGAACATATTGCAAGACTTCTCAGCTTGCAAATAAATGGTTTGATGTTCAAGGATTAAGAAACAGCTGGAGCACTATCAGCCTCAACTGGCCTCCCCTTCTAGAGGGAAAAGCACAGGCTCTTCCAGCACGTGGCAATACCCAGTACAGCTGTTTGAGATAGGACTATTCAAGCATTACATCCATGCAGCTGTACTGTTCTTCCTCGCCCAAGCTAGATCACTCAGGGCTCTTGAATTTGCCATGTTTACATACCCCAAGTCTTTGTCATTTTATGTGACTTCCAGTTATACACCTTTTTATCTGCTGTTCTTGTATCAAAGTACTCATTACACTGTTTTAGGACAGCCTAGTGATTGAATAACTGCTTCTTGGATTAGGAAATACAGATTAGGAAATACAGATTAGGAAAAAAAGGCATGATGAAAGATAGTTGAAATAATCCATCTTTGGTTAATTCTGCCAGCTACTAACCCATAGCCTCTTTTAGGTCTGTTTTTTTCTACAATAATCATGGATTACTGCTGATACAGTATTATCTGTAGCATTTTAGATCATTCCTTTGGGACCTCAAATGACTTTATATTCTCTCATTTTAATTATGCATACACTGTATGATGCAGGGACTTGGAGATAAAGCATGAGGCCTTGGGCTGCTTTATTACATAAGAAATAATGAACAATGATTTATTTATTACCTAAACAAGAACATTGAAAAGAAGTAACATAGTAAAAATCTGTGCCCAAGTATGACCAATCTTTGGCTCCATCTGTTCACACTCCCTTGACTGTTCACATTCTGTTCATGCACAGTATCTCAGACTTTCCCAGCTGTGGACCCTCTCAGCACTCTGACTTGTGATTAAAGGATAGTGAAGAGAGACACAAAGCAAAAATACCTGTGCTTTCCAGAGAGTGTAGTAGGATGCAGCGAGTACTGTGCATTGAATAATCTCTGCAGTTACAACCTCCTCCAATTATTTCTATGTATCTTTGCATGCTACGCCAGCAGAATAATCCTAACCACCACAGTGAACCCTGGAATGTCCTTTTTTTTGCACATGGTTCCATGTACATAGCTAAAGAAAAATCCCTCTTACCATCAAGCTCTCCAGAAAAACAACTGGAATGCACCAAAAAGATGAAAGGATAAAAAAAAAAAAAAGGAGAAGAAAAGGAATCAGCCAAAAAAAAAGGCTGCAGAGCAGATGCTGTTAATAAGAAAAGAAACCAAAATTTTGTTTTACAGGTATGCATAGCAGAGAACAGGAGAGATGTAAGAACCTGCTTGTAATGTTGCTATTGCCTAATTAAAAACTAGTAGTTATTACTCTCATCAGGGATGCTTAGTGAAGCCAGTTAAATGCTGTTTTCTGAAACTGAAGTACTATGTTCTGACTTATGACCTGTAAGCGCTAGACAATCAGAACTAGACAGGCACAGATGTACCATTCAGAAAAGCCTGACATCCTTCATGTACTACACATGAAGCAGAAGTCAAATCCTCAGAGATGGCCACAGCATAGAGAAACATCACTCTTCTACTAAAGTTGAGCACCTCTCCGTTGAAAAGATGTCACAAACTGTTCAAAAAAATCCATATTCACTGTTTGTGTTGCAATCTGCTGAGCCTCCAGAGTACCTGAAATAAATTTGGAGGCTCAATCATTTCAACAAAATAAGCTAAATCCTTGCCACTTTCTCACCACAATTTTTTTAAAAAGGGATTCGAAAAACTGATTTGTTTAACTATTAAAAAGAAAAGGGAGTCTTGAGCCTTTCTCAAACATGTTTCAAACATGTGGCCTCACTGCCCCACTGAGGAAGCAGTACGTCCAAAGGTAAGGGCAGATCTTCTAAATCCATGTTGACACAAGTTCAGGAGTTGAATTAAGAAGTTTAAGCATTGAAATGCATTAAGATTTGGACTTTGTTGACAACTCGGGTTTCATGCAGTCTATTATTGCAGAAACAAGAGAGCTGAAGGCAACTTCAGTGGCCTTGGGGGTTGTCAACTTGTTAATTACAATCCTAATGCCAGCTGACTCTACAGAAAACAGTGATCAAGGACCACACAGAACCTCCTTCCATAGCAAGAGGCAGAAAATTCTGTCCTGAGTCCACGGAATTTCTTATTTAGAAATAATACCTCAAAGTGCCTTCACATCCAGAGGCAGGCACTGGTTTTATTTCAAAAGCATAGCTATGGAAGCGATCATTAATTGAAGCCAGGGAAGATGAAAGTAAGAGGCTGGAATGGTACGGTTTGACTGACAATATTCACAGGCGTCCTTAGCAGTGGAACAAAATGCAGTGACAGGCAAGCGTGTGGCTTGATCCTTTGTCCAAAGCAGTCTTGGTCTCTGAACACATGGTATGCACACATTTGCAAGCTCTTCTGGGTTTTGTTTTTTATAATATCATAGTTAGGTCATTCTCCATCTTAATTTCCTGAGAATAGTTCCACCTGTAAAATCCCAGAGTAACTCAAGGATTACAGTTCAGTCCAGCCTACCAAAGGTAGGACAGAAACGAAGGAGCAGTAATCTGAGATGACAAATATTCAATTTTCCTCCTGCAAGCGATGTCTAGATAATGAATACTATTTCTCTCCATGTTATACTATTTTCACTGATATCAAACAATTTATCCCCATACACACACAACTTCATGTACTGAATAGATGATCTTTTTTTTACCCCAGATATTGCTATGGAAGAGTAGGAAAAATAGCTCTTTTTAACATCTGTACATCTCTTTGATGTCTCTGAGGTCCTTAATTAAAGATTTATTCCAATAATGCTTTTACAAAGACTGCATCAACAATAATCCATGTGTGGGATTTAGACAGGGTTAATTAATATTCTGAACCAAAGAGTAGCATGACAATGTGACAGGATGTCTTACTGTATCTTAATTTCATTATCTAAATAGGAACTACAGACACTCATCAGACTTAAACCCAGTTGAAGAAGCAAGAGAGCAGCTCCCTAATATGCCTAGCCATGGAGAGTAGCAGAAATGCCACGCACTAATTACTCTGACACAGCTGACTGTATGTACAGCTATGAAGTACAGACGGCTTTTAAGTCAAACAGTGACAATATTAATAACTTATTGTCAAATAATCTTAAGCACACACTACAACAAATGTGATTGTCCAACGAACAGAGCAGAGGAAAAAGAAATATATATACCAAAAAGCCAACTAGCTACCAAGGTTTCATGACTGCCCTCTGTCAAATACTAATGGACCTTTTTCTTAATGAATTTCACCAATCATTGCAATTCAAGAAAAAAAAAAAACAACCTCAAGCCAATTTAGAGCGTCACCTTGAATCTGATGATTTGACAAAGCAAATTCTCATAGGCAAATTACAAGATTACACTTCACTTGCTCATTTAAGGAGAATTTCCTCAACTTTGTTATTGTGTAAGAGACCTAGGCAAAGACAAAGCAAAGCTTCCGAGACAACAACACTGGGAAACTATAAAGCTGATCAGATACAAAAAGGTGTCACATGCACAAGGTGGACATAAGAAAAGAGGTCTTAATAATATTAGTTTTAACAAAAGACCACAAAGCAATTTTCATACAGCAGCTTGAATTAATTCCAGCAAAGCCTAAAACATACTGACAGCGCAATACACTTCAGTGAGCTAATTCTAGGTGCTTTGCATTTCAGTAAAACTTCTCCTGGGAGTGTATCCAAGAGTTATTTTTTTAAAAGAAAAAAAAAAAATCTTCCTCATGAATGAGGAAGGTCTATATAAAGTTTATACTCTGGCTTATGACAAGTAAAAAGTTCATCCAAGAACAAACACTAACAAATAATGAAAAACCCTTGACTTCCCAGTTCACAACTTGTTCACTCAGCTAAACAGCTTCAGTAATTCACCTAAGATAAACACCTATAATATGAACTGCATGTTTCAGATGCTCTATACAAACTATAAACTTAGCATGCAGCAGAAAGCAAGCTGCTCCTGAAACTTTCAGTGTGAGACCAGGGATAATGGGATCACTCCCACTCATGAAGTGACTTGTGAGCCTAACAATTTGCAGGGCTTAGGAAAAGTATCTGTGAAGAACTCAAGGCAACAAGTGTGCAGGTGCTCTGTGTTTCTGGAAATGCTACTAACAGTCAGCAGTGTGACCTGCTGACTAACGATGTGGTAAGGCATACATATAGTCAAGCACAGCTGGTGCAAAGATCAAAAGAGGTGTTACACTTTCCTACATTTTTTCTCTCCGAGTATATTTCTTGAAAAATACTCAGAGCAACAGAATATTCACAATGGCTAGTAGGAAGGACCAAACTCCCATTCGTTACGTATGACTGATTTGTCACACAGCTGTGCTTTGACAACATGAGCTGGAAAATTCCAATGTAAGCAACAAGACTTCTTAACCTCCAGAGCTGCCACACTTTAAAAATACAAATACATAGCATCCCTATATCAGTTTGCTAACGTTCTTTCAGTACTTTAAAAATACACTATCTTGTTTGTGGTCCTAAAGACACACACAAGAAAAAATTCAGTGAAGCTACACATATTCTTGTTGAAATAGTTAAAGCCATTACTAAATTAAACTTCACAGACTACTTCACACAAAAAAACTAAGGCACAAAATGAAATTACTCAAGACCACAATCTTTGTCAGAAGAGTGAGGATAATCTTTGCCCAGTCATTTGTCCATTGCTTCTCAGAATCACAGCATCACAGAATCATTTCGGTTGGAAAGGACCTCCAGGGTCATCAAGTCCAACCTTTGACCTAGCATCTCTCTAACCACTACACCATAGCCTCAAGTGCCACATCTATTCGTTCTTTAAACACCTCCAGGGATGGTGACTCCACCACCTCCCTGGGCAGTCTATTCCAGGGCCTAACTANTCCCCTCATCCTATTATTATTAATTTGAGAGAAGAGACCAACACCAGCCTTGCTACAACCTTCTTTTAGGTAGTTGTAGAGGGCACTAAGGTCTCCTCTCAGCCTCCTCTTCTCTAGACTAAACAAACCCAGTTCCCTCAGCCGCTCTTCATAAGGCATGCTCTCCAGCCCTTTCACCAGCTTCGTTGCCCTTCTCTGCACCTGCTCCAGCACCTCAATGTCCTTCTTGTACTGTGGTGACCAAAACTGGACACAGTACTCAAAGGTGCGGTCTCATGAGTGCCAAGTACAGGGGCATAATCGCCTCCCTACTCCTGCTGGTCACACCGTTTCTGATACAGGCCAGGATGCCGTTGGCCTTCTGGCCACCTGGGCACACTGCTGGCTCATGTTCAGCCGGCTGTCCACCAGCACCCCCAGGTCCTTTTCTGCCTTTTCTCTTACTGAAAGTACTTCAACAACTTCACTTCTTCTCTGTATGCTATAGAAAAGTCCCCTTAAACTATTTCCAAAAATCCATAGGTGTCACAGGAAATAAAAGAGGTAACAGTAGTAAAAATGTCTGTCTACTCTAGTACTTTCATTTAAGTACTGAGGACCCTTCCCTATGCAACATTAACTGTCTTATTTTAGTTAACAATGTACATTAAGTGCATTAACAAACAAACAAACAAATCAAAAAATACCTGGTGAGCTCTTCTTTAATCTTCAAGGGTTCATGTGGGTAGAATTTCACTCTAAAGCACATGGTATATGGTGGATGAGCTGAAATATAGAGAAAAAACATGAGAACACTAGCAAACAGACACTGCCTCACAAGTGGCCTCCAAGAGTCAAAGAAGCCTGTGTGATGGTTAGCTCCAAAGAATCAGACAGGGATTCAAGCAAAATCAATAAATATTACATATACATTTGAAAAGAACAGAACATATGATAAAGAAGGCCAAAGCATGTGCAAAATACAGCTAACATAGGCAAATCAATTTATAAATGGTTTTGTACAGCACAAAACTTATTGCTTGATCCAAGAAATACAGAACGCATTTGGGTTGCTCTCCTTTTTTTTTTTCTTTTGGCAATTGATAAACAGGAAGCAATCAAATCTTATCAAAATGAGATAAAATGGTGTTATATATATTTGTTATTCCTGATAATTATAATGCCTAGACTACAAAATAGAAGAAACAACTAAAGTTGGCTAAGAAATCTAGAAAAAACAGAACTGTTTCCGTTTCCTGTATTTAATAACATTAATTAACATTAATAACATTACCTACTCCTCAGCTATGGTATCAGCATCAGGCCTCAAGCACAATAGTTTCACTTCTCAAAAAAATCAAAAAGAGAAAGTCACAATAACAGGAGTTATTTCAATTCTGCAATCAGTCTCTTGGTTTTAGATTAACGAACACAGTTTTATATCCCACTGTTGTATCTTTGATAGCATTCAAGATATTAGCTAACCCTAGGCCAGTGATCTTTCAGTGATGACAGGAGACACAGAAAGCAAATCGAAGACTATTATTCTAATCAAAGAGGCATCTTACGATAATGATGTTATGATTTAAAAAAATGCCTGAAAACCAAGTAGGAGGCTTAAAAATATCACCACAGGCACAACATGCAGAAAATGGAGAAAGAAGAGGTGAAATGGAGAATGACATTCTAGTTATTGTAATCCGTAACAGTAATCACTAAGCTACCACAATGTTTTACTGTACTACCATCTCAAGCTTACTACCTCACTGGCTTGTATAAACTGCATGTGGAAACTATTTCAACAATCACGATACTCTTCAAGCTACTTTGGCTGCAGTATTTACCTGTATGCTGCAGTTTTCCAGAAACTCATTTCTAGATACCAGATAGTTTCATATAACGTATAGAAAGAAAAAAAAAAAATTACATTTTTTGTCATGGTTGGTATCTTTTGTAGGGTTCAACTGCTTTTGAAAATGAAGGAATATCTTTTCCTTTCAAGGCCTCATGTTGAACTTTTAAGTATGGTCAGCCTCCAAAAATCCTGCTGATTTCACATTTTTTTATTTGTTTAACTAGTCATTTAAGAAACATGCAGGAAAGTTAGAAGAGACTGGGATGGAGAGATGAAAAATATAGAAAAATAGAAAGAAAGGAAACTGTAACAAAAAGGAACAAACAAGGGGAAATGGAGAAGGAAAAAACGAGCCTTAGGTGTTCTCTAAGGATGGTTTGAACATTCAAGCTAACCAAATCCAGATAAGCCCTCTGAAGGCAAAGAGAAACACTCAGACTGCTTTCTATGGGCTTTAGCATCTTCGATGCAACTGCAGCATTGTCTTACAGCCACTGGAAATAGGCTGCAAAACAGCGGACACTGTTACGTCCTCCCTGCACTTTAATGGCAAACTAGGTATTGAAGTGAATTCAACGTCCCAGAAAGGAAATCAGCCATCCAGAAATGTACTTAGGAGTCATGTTGCCCGGACAAAGCAAAAGATAACATAAGTCATCTTAAATGGTTCCTCCTCTTCTCAATAGCCTTCTTAAAACTAAGCACGGGAGAAAAACTTGTACTTCAGAATACAGTTCCATTTACAAAATGCGATAGAAGAGCCAACCTGTATTAAATGAGCAATTACTTTGCTCTTCCTCAGCAGAAAAGGACTTTTAAACATCCTAGCAGATTTAGAAGTAGTTTGTGCTTGAAACAGGGATGCAGAAGTAAGAACAGCTAGTGCATCACTCTGCAGGGTCCTAGCTAGTACAAGCTAAAGACCTTAAAAATGTACCAAATTTTATCCAGATTTTTGGTTGTCCATGAAACAAGTGAAACTGTGGTTGGGGTAAAAATAAAGAAATAAATACGTAAGAGTTACAGTAGATGAGCCACGCTCTGGCAGTATACGATAACCACATAAAAGCAACAGCTGCCCTCTATGCAGAGTATCATAGTGAGGAAAGGATGGCATACGCTGCACTAAAAAATAGCCCACATTCAGTTAACGGCAAAGGCTATAACAGGAAATGTTTTCCTTACAGATTAGGACGGTACATGACAGAAGTATACACCAATGCACAGAATATGCAGGAGATTTGGCAAGGCAGTTTGAGGCCCACTTTGCAAAACTCTTCCTAGACTCGAGCTTCTGTAACTGTATTCTTCCGCAGGAGTGCAGCAAGCAATACAAACAAGGGCGCTGCAGCCTGCTGAACAGAGGTCCTTTCTCAGCAGCATCTGCTAGAGCGGCACAATCCCAACTGGCAATTTGAAATGTTAAAAATCATTACCTCCTCCATCCAATTATCTCTGGAGATGAGATAAGAAGGTACCCTGCAATTACAGAAAGAAACAGGATCTTCTTTTTCTGTTCCTCTTTCCAACTTGGAAAACCAGCCACAAACAGTGAGCACTTGAAAGGGGAAGGAGAGGAACCCCCACAGCTATTCACTTTTCTCTCCATCTTAATTTTAAAATGGATCATAATCCTAATGATCCTCCAAAACCACATTTTATTCTATGTAAACATTTAGTAAGGCCTTTGTCTTATAGCACTGGAGAAACATACGAGAGCCTTGTATTTTCTCATTCATTATATTCTTTAATGGAAAGCAACACAGGTGGTGAATTGTATCAGCCCAAGAGAAGAGATTGTCAAGCCAGACAATTCCTCAATTCCTTGAAAGCAAAATTACTTTCTACCACTTACTCACACATTAAAGTGGAAATATTAACAATAAACCTTTCCAAAACAGAACTCAATTTGCAGAACATTTCTTCAACACCAAACTAGCCTGAATACAATCAGTTGTATAATAGCTATAAGCCTTTTCTTTCAGGGCTGTCCTTTATCTGTCAGATAGGGAGCAGCTGGTACAGCGAAACGCCCAAGGCTTTTTCAGAATTTCCTACTGTCACAGGCTTTGCTTTCTCAGTAAAAAATATTCACAATTGCAATAATTATGAAGGACTTTAGTGTAGAGAATAGTACTGACTGCAAACTCCATTGAAACAGGGCTATTAATTTGCCAGTTTATGTGCTAACAGTACTTAAGTGATGAAGGAAAAAGAACAAATAAAACCATTTAAATTATATCAAATGCTGAAACCAGTCATGATTGTGGACCTCATGAAGGAACTACACACACAGCGTAGAAGGTTTCCAGGCAACCGATTGTATGTTATTAAGGTTTATTTCACCTGTGTTTAACTAAGAAACTATCCAACGTACATTAAAGGGTAAGTAACTCCTAGATAAAAACCAAATCTTTAACACCCTGACCTGAACAAAGAGGGATATGAAGCTGCCCCATGGAAGCAGGGATATTGGCACTGATACCAATGTGTAAGGGACTGAGTCTCATGGCATGCACTGTTAAGCAAAGCCTACTGAATAATTCATCTTCTGTGCAGATGAAGCATTTACAGGGAATAATAACGGTGAGAAAAACTACACATTCACGTAACCATTTTCTTGATATAAAGTAAATCCAAAACAGCAACAACAAAAATATTTACGTAGGAGAAAAAACACTTTTAAAAGCTGGTGAAAAATTTGATCGAAGTTTTAGAAGTGTTAACTAAAGAGGAGAAGGACAGAAGATTCTCAGCTGCTACTTTTGGGAAGGTTTCCTCTTTGTTTTAAACAACTTGCTTTTCGTCTAGCATAAATACTATCTTCTTAATGGCTGTACTGGCAGTGTTCGGGTTTTTTTATTAAACACATTGTTACTGAAAGCCAAAACCAGATGGTTAGATTATATTCATAACCCTAAGAATTCAACATTACAGGAAACTTCCTGCATTTCTCCTTGACATTACATATTCTTTAAACTATACTCCCCTACCAAAAGTCAGTGATTGTTTAAAAAACCCCCAAAACATTACACTCAAAGAGTCTTCATATTCACTGATGCTGCAGAATGATCTCTGGCAAACTCTCAGACATACGCTGTTGTTTCCATATACCTCTTTCCTTACCAATGAATCAGCTGTTTACCCATACCGCTTGCTGAACATGTTTAATACAGAACACTACTCAAGAGTTTTTATTTTATGCATAAGGTATCTCTTAACTATCGTAAACCTCAAATTGTGAGGGACAACACAGAGATAAGAGGATTTTCATCAATCAGTTTTAATAATGTTTTAAAGTGTGTTATTAAATCTTCATGAAGATCATAGGTAAAGAATACACAGCACTGGGATTAGTGCCAGAAGAATCACACAGAATTTCTTGTTTTCACTGTGCATGGATTTATTGTATTTGATTAAACTCTTTTTCAGATTTGTTCTGAGACACTAAAATGGATGATAAGTTTGTTAAGATTTAAGAATCTTTAGAAAGTTTTGCACAACCCATCTCCACATCCGGGTTCTTGCTTCCCCGGGTTTATTCCATCTCCTTTCACATTTTATTACAGCATTAGAGACTAAGGAAATTAACTTAACAAATTCCAGTGGCCTGACACAGGATAACAACGTTTTTGCATTACACTCTCAGATCATCTGAGACAAGAGGAGGCAAAAAAAAACACATAAATTTTGAACTCAGGAACATCTGAGCAACAGAATTGTTTTTGTTTCAGTCTCATCAAGAACAAAACCCCTATATTTGGGTATTTCCATGAAGCAGGTTACAGGATAGCTGCATACTTATTATATAAAATAACCTTTAAAACTTATGAAAAAAGAGGCAGAGAAAGTGTATGGGAAAACCCTGTTCTTTCCTTAAACATTAGTGCTAATGTGACCAGTAGGATTTACAACACACTTCTAGACAGAAAGTAAAAAATATGTAAGATTGCCAAATGGAGATCTTAACTGTCAGCATCTGGGAAAAAACATATCAGTGTACACAAAAACATGTAAAAGAACAACAGCAAAAAAGTTGCTGTAAAAGGTCTTTATCTAGAATCACAAAGATGCAGCTATTTTAGGCAACCTTCCAGAGAGTTTTGAACGCACTAGTGGAAGCCTAATGTTCACAGCTACTGACCACTGGCCATCAACTGGTTTCAACCACTACAAACAAGACTGGCAGTGGTTCAGAACATTGCCCACAGACTAAAATTTCCCCTCTTAGGCAAAATAAGTGGTAAAGACTGCTGAGGGACAGACCTAGCCTTTACACATCACATTATGACATAACATTTTGGTAAAGATGGAAAATGCAAGGTAGATGCTGAGACAAAAAAAAACGCCATGTGTTCATTCTTCTTGTGTTGCACCAGGACATATTTAAATATTTTATTATGTGCCCAGGCAAAATATGAACTGTTTTGGAAGACTCCTTCTGTCATATACCAGTATTACTAAATATGAACTTAAAACAATCTTTGCCAAAACTAAAGAAATTAAAATGGTAGTGCATAAGACAAGGACTCACGCAAGCTTCAGAACTGCAAATGTACAACATTCTATCCCACCAACAGAAGTGCGTAGCTGTCAAATTGTGAGAGGCATTTTGCCTGAATGATTCATGTACCAGTGAGGCCCACGAAATTTAGTACCTAGTGAAATTTGTATTAGAACAATATCCCCAGTCAATCCTTTTCTGCTCTGAATATTTGTCAATACTAAGCTGCATGAATAAATACACTGAAAAACTGTGGGGGAAAATGAAGTTCCCCACAAATGGTAGCTGACTAAGGATGAAGCATTTATCAAATTTTGCTGCATGTATGGAAGTACTCTGTAATCCGATGTAAATATGTGCACTTAATTGAATTTAGAACATTTTGAATCATTATTATTAATATATCCTACTCTTGCAACAAAGGAAATGAAATTCCATTCTTAAACAGATCACTGTCTTCTGAGTTCCTTAAATGGCAGAGAAAGAGAAGGAACCTCCATTTAATACCATCTCTGTGAATGGCTTTTTGCCACCATTTCTCCCAGAAGTCATATACAAATAATACATATTCTATTAACCAGTCACTCCATTGCTTCAGTTTTTATACTTTCCTCCAGCTACTGACTAATTTCAGTCCTCACTTGTGTCACCTGAGACTGTGATATTTTTCAAATGAATATCAGAAATTTCTTCTTCTGTTTCTAAACCTTTTCATAGTAAACTGAGTATTTTTAGATAAATACAAATGAACCTTGTGTGCCTTTAGAAATTGTATAGTGTTCTATATTAATATAGCATATTTTTAGAAAAATAAACCAAGAGGTTCCTGATGTGAAACACTTACAAAAATGTCCTTGAAACCTGTGGGAAAGAGAGATATACTGCATAATCTGCATGGATTCTACACATGTATATGTTCTGGTTTGAGCCAGAACGTAACTAATTCTGTTCAGTGATTTCACTTTTCAGCAAAGTCTCCAAGTTACTGCACTTTCTGAAGATAACAGTATAATTTTGCAGACAGTGTCTGCTTCTAGCAGTGATAATGTTTGATGTTTAGAGTTATTACCAATGCAGAGGAAGGCTCTTGCTCATTCTTGCTCCTATGGAGACCAAGGTCACTTGCTAAATCTTGTATACAACACTGAAGGTGCAGTAAGAAGTAGTAAATGCAGGGAGAAGCAGACAAGACAGGTGACCCTAAACTGACCAATTAGGTATTCCATTCCACTTATTTAATATTCAGTATAAAGCTCAGGGATCACAGAATCACAGAATCATTATGGTTGGAAAGGACCTCCAGGGTCATCAAGTCCAACCTTTGTCCTAGCATCTCTCTAATCACTACACTATATCCTCAAGCACCGCATCTATTCGTTCTTTAAACACCTCCAGGGATGGTGACTCCACCACCTCCCTGGGCAGTCCATTCCAGTGCCCAACTACCCTCTCGGTGAATAATTTCTTCCTAATAGCTAATCTAAACATCCCCTGACGCAACTTGAGGCCATCTCCCCTCATCCTATTATTATTAATTTGAGAGAAGAGACCAACACCAGCCTTGCTACAACCTTCTTTTAGGTAGTTGTAGAGGGCACTAAGGTCTCCTCTCAGTCTCCTCTTCTCTAGACTAAACAAACCCAGTTCCCTCAGCCGCTCTTCATAGGGCATGCTCT
>VZZY01010430.1:32937-45023 GCA_013400335.1 Eurystomus gularis | reverse complement strand
AAGCTGCTCATGAAAAGCCAACCACATCGTTAATTTTACTTCTGCATGCTAAATTTAAGGCTTTGTTAGTATCGTATTCTCTCTTACTTTTGTTGAGATCTTCTCACCATCATAAATAGCCTACTATCTGCATTTTATTTTGCTTTTTTTTTTCTGTGCATCCATTTTTCACTCTTCAGAGTTTTGATTAGGATTCTACCCCAAAAGTCACACAAGTCCTCTGATGAGACCAACATATCATTACATCTAAGGAATTTATGAAGTACCATCCATTACATCTAGGGAACATCTATACACATGTAGAGTTGTTTTGAATAAATCAAAACTCTCTCAGTGCATCTGTTGGCAGAGTGCCTGAACATGTTGCTATGCAAAGTGCAACAAAAAGCATGAGCCCTTATGCTTTGTTGGGTGAAAGCAGAGATACAAATGCAGATCAGAGGATACTTTGCAGAATCCATTCTAGATGATACTTTGCAGAAATTCTGTTCTACTTTTGATAACACATAGGGAGGAAGAAAGAAAAACATAATTTGTAACTATTACAGTCCCTCTTTTCTTCCATCACTAGCACTGCAGAGGAGCAAAACTTAAATTTACCTTGACATTCTTGCACTTTTTTTTTTTTCACTCCAGCTACCCTAACACCATATACACACTCTGAATATGCTATGCATATATGTGCATGCTTAAAACACAGGTTGTAACTTATACTACTGATGAATTAATAGAAGAATTTCTTGAAGTATTCTATGTAGTCCAGCCAACACCTAGGATCAACTGTTTTTACATATTAGACAATCTCTTAAGCCTCATCTCATTTAAAAAAAAAATACCTTATCGCCCACACAAAAGAGACTTTGTACTTACATTGAAAACAGAAAATAACTGAATACAAAGGGTACGTGAGTAAAATTCTTCTTCATTTTGTAAGCTAAGTAGATAGAGAGACAACAGCTTTTATTAAACAAAACTACTTCCAATGACATAAATCAAGTCTCCAGAACAACCAAATAAACTCTCTTCCACTACTGGATATAAACTTATGAGTACCAAAGTAGTTATCTTTCCTGAAGAAGTCTTCACAGTTTGGCCCATTTAATGGAAAGGATTAGCCAGATTGTAACATTTCAAAGAGATAATTAACATGGTATGTTCCTATTTTAAGACATCTTTTTTAAACAACAACTTTTGTTTTCCACTTGCCTGTAGCAGAAGCTTACCACTTAACCCACAGCACTTGAGTTTGCTGGACTGTAAGAATGATCTCGAACTAATGCTCTGTGCTGTCAGGAAACATTGTCAGGGGCAGAGGAAAGAAAGCAAACTAGAAAGAGCCAGAAGCATATTGCCACACTCCATTTTTTATTTGCATTTCCCCGTGGCTCATTGCATCCAGCTGAAAATTAAAGCCAGAACATACGGGTCTTCCCATCAGATCTGCCATCCCAGCACATCAGTTGGCCTCTGGCACTAGCCTTGAGCAGTAAGGGAAAGCTCTTGATGTGCAGAGCATTGTGAGACAGTGAAATAAAGGTAGCATGTAGTTTTTAGTAGTCCTGCTAGAACATGAAGGGCCCATTTGCACCAGGAAACAAATGAAGCATATTCTAAATTACTTCATGGAAGCACTGAAAAACCTTTGGGTACTTCAAAAGCAGTTTAAAAACATGAGCTCCCAACACTTACATTTCATTTGCTTGAAGATGGACTTGTTGGGCTCAAGCCAGTGCTGGAAAGGCAAAGCAGAGAGCAGATGTTAATACAATTCACAGCAGACATCATCCTTGTAGATGTATGCAGTAGCAAAAACATGAAGTAGGTTTTTTGTTTCACTGAGACATACATAAACGGGAAAAGTACTCCCACGTTGTTGTAACAGTGGAATTGCACTGTATAAGCATACTGGATGTTACCACTACTTATAACAGGTAGTCGAGACAAAACCAAGACAAATATTTCAAAGACAGTGAATCAGTGATTAGTGATCAGTTTGCAGCAGAAATTTCAGTTGTACACTTTCAGTCATTTCAGTTGTACACTTTCAGCCATTTTTTTCCAGAATAGCGATCATATTGGACACTAGGATAGACTGTTGAGAAACATTAACATTGTCAATTCATTAACGCTGTCTTCTGCAGTTCTTATAACTAAAGTATGTGTAAATACTATATTCTTGGTCAGCACCCTAAGAACACAACCTATTGCTCTCTTCAGGCAAGAAGTAAAAATCTGAAGGGAAAAATATCCACGAGATATTTACGCTATGGACAGTCAATGAGTAACAGAGAGATATGGATGCCCAGCAGCTGTTGCATAACTTTCCAGGGAGGACTGCAATGGCAGAAAAACTTTTATTTTTTTTATTCTCATGGAAAATGAACTCAGATGCTTCTGTGACGAAAAGGCAGGTTCCCAGTTTCATTAAGAGCATTAGCACATCTCCTGCAAACACTAGCTGAACTGTTCAGGAGGATGTTTTGATTGACAAAAGAACATGCTGATATTCAAGTGCCACTTCTGACCACAGGCAATGGCATTTGTACTAGGATTTTTCCTGTAAGCAAAAAATCTCCACACTAAAATGTGATTTGTGCTGCAGAAGCAGCTGGTCAAAAAGCATAGTATTCAGCCTTAATAAGCATAATCAACACTGGAAGGCCTTGCACTACGGGGTTTCATTTTTAACCCTTTCCATTTGAGCTCTAAAACTCTACGGTCTACTGTAAAAAAAAACCACATAGCATATGTTAAACTGCATTTAATACTTAAAATATTCTACACCAGCTAGTATTTTTTCTTCATAACTTACAGTAATTCTACTACAGGAAAGGTCAGAGGAAGACGCTTTGTAGCAATTGTTAATAGGTGACAGAAAATTATTTTTAAAATCATGACGTCTCAAGAATTCAGACAAAATCAGGACTAACTGTAAATTAGTTTTCTGGAACAGAACTTCTGACAAAACAAACACCTTGGAAAGAACATTTTAAAGTATCTGCAGCTTATATTGTATGGCTGCTCAGAAACTCCTGCATATAGTTTACAGCAATACTGGAGATAAGCACTACTATGTATTTCTGTTTGAAGCTCACTTATCACCAAGAGACCGATTTGGAACCCTGGTATTCAAAAGGCAAACAAAACAAAAACCTAACGATCACAAACTTCAATCAACAGCAACAAAAAATAATGCCACGCTACTTCTTCACCTCCTCCCTCTCTCCAGTATCTATCTTTTGGGGGAAAAAGATGAAAAAAACAGAATTGAGAAAGCAATGACTGTTTCACCAACTTACCAGAAATATCTGCCTCATTTCATCCTTTTTTAGATCACACATACATTATTCATACATTTTGCTCTGAATAATGGGGAGTGAGGGTTTTTCATAAAAAGGTAAGACAATTTAAGAAAGCGGATACAGTCTGAAGTCCTTTATACATACATAATCCAGAACAAATTCACAGATAGGAAACCAGTCAAGAAACAGAGTTTACTTTCCATAACCACTTCACACCCATCCACCCTACCTCCACCAGGATCTTCTAGGTGAAGATTCAAACAGCAAAGAGGAACTTGGACAGTTAGCTATGCTCTACTGTTCCCAGGGACCTGGGAGTTAAGAGGCATCACGCTATTTTCATCTGGCAGGAGCACAACACAATTTGTTTGATATGTCTTTTCAAAAGGCTAGGCTGAGATATCAGCACAGACCAGGTCAGCATTTAGAGCTGCCTGGAAAAGTCAGTTACTGATTCTAACAAAAAGTCAGAGGTAATAAAAAGTGAATTTGCAAATATGAAACCCTCATAATTCACCATTTGAATAATGAAAGAGGGGAAACTTGGATTAAATACCTCATGCAGTGCACCAGTCCTCCAGGAACACAGATTTAGCTAACATGTCCAAAAGCAAACATTTTTCACTGAGACCTGACTTTATTGGGTTAAAAATGGATTGTAAAGACACTGAGCAATTAAGCAGTCTAGACTTCCACTTAGAGGTCAAGGAATTGACAGGCGGTTTTTAGAAGCTCAGATTTCTGTGGTGACCTTCTGTTCGTAGAAGATTGCAAATGCGTAGGAAATTCAGCCGAATCTTCCAGAAAACTGAGCAGTTACTTTATAATTTGTGGAGATTTTCAAAGACACAGCAATTAGGTGCTTAATCCTCTCTGGGTGTCAGGGGAAGATAAACACCTTGTCATTGCTAGTACTTCTGAAAATAGCCACCCCTACATTTGTTTGCATATTTGAATTTGAGCTTCAGGAAAGATTTTCCCCTGAGTACTTATCTTCCAGCATTACGGCATTGACTATTAATAATTAATAACTGTGCCTTATCTCTACTACAGAGTATTCTTGCTATATTTATTCCAAGATTAATTAGCCATTATAGCTAGAAACAGATTAAGGTTCCTACAAATTCATCGAAGGGTTTCTGCAGGAATTTTCAACTGAAAAGCAAAATGCTTTTTCCATGTATCAATTTTATTTTTTTAATAATTTTACTGAAAAGGAAAAAATCCTCAGATGAAAGGAAAATATAACATTTCAAGTTAGCTTATCAGGCCAAATTTCTACAGCATTTCACATTTTCTACTGCAAAAAGGTTTCATTACTACTGTATGTTACGCTGTCTTGTGGGAACAGACCGTAGGTGTTTCCAATGCTTTATTCTAAGGCTAACCCCTCAGAAGACAAATAAAACAGACAAATCAGATGTAAACTTAGAACCAGAGGCAAGAATCTTTAGCTTCTCTCCTTGCAGTAAAGAGTGCAAACCAGTGGGAGAAAAAAACAACAACATAATACAGTCTCATTTCTGCTTCATGTATTTCACACTGTTGTCTGTGAAGGCTGCTTTAATTGGATGATGGCCTACACCCTCAAACCTGCCTGGCTTTGTGTGTGATAGTACTTAATGATCATTAGAAATCATTCCTGCAGATGCTGAGCCTCGCATTTTCTTGATGGTATGTTAGCAACGTGGCTGATGCCCACTGGAAAAGACATCCATCCTAATTCAGCTAACACCCATCACCAAGGATCCTGTGAGGAGATTCATGTTCAACCCTCGTAATTTCTGATCTCTTCTGCTGAAAGAGGTTGTCTCAGTAGGAGCTGGGTATGTAGATGGTCAGGAGATGCCCTCACAGAAGCAGAAGGCAGAGAGAAAGATACTTAGAGATCCTGAAGGTCAGTCATGTGATAGTTAATGAGCCTTGGTGTTTCAAGTGCCAGGGGTGAGTAAGCAAACTATTACGGATATCGCTTTTGGTCCTGGGATCTTAAAATATGCTGAGAATTGCCTTCTAAGGTTTCATTGTTACTGCATGCTGTGTTACAGACTAGTGCAATTTTTACTTTGTAAATACAGTCCTCACCTCTGATCAGCCTTTAAGTGGCACTGAGTAGTCATTAGCAAGGCCAGGTGTGTTCTTGCTTACCCACAAATTCTGAGCAGCTGATGTGCTACCAGCTTCCACAGCAAAAGCTCAGGATGAGCAAGGACACTACACGAGGGCAAAAGCATCACTCTAGAAAGACAATTTAACTCCACAAATACTGATACGCTTTTAGTAAAGACACTTCAGCCAGCAAGCTATTTTGAATAAAGACATTCACTGAGAAGCTCAGACAGAGCTTGGTCACAGCATAGCATAGGGTTAAAGGGTTTAGAATAACAAGCAGGGAGGAAAGAAGACACAATGTCCCATATCTATTCTTACAGCCCTTTAAGGGGTCAGATGTCACTAAAATCCCCACACTGTTCTTCCTCTACATTTGCAACAGCCACCCTACAGTGTAACATTGTGTGCCCCGGTTTCCCCTTCCTACAGCCTCCTGCTAACCAAAGCCTACCTCCTAAAAAAACTGCCATGACAAAAGCAGGTGCTTGGGACCTAACCAACCAGAAGTCCAATGAATTCAGTGAAAAGTCTCTCCCCTTCTCCAATACAAAAGGCTTTTGATTGTGTCCCTATACTTGCAAGAGGAGCAGTAAATGAAGGGGCAACCAGAAGTGGCCAAACACTGTGAATATTTAAATCCCCCTCAGCAAGCAATACTCAGTCAACTGCTCAGATGTGCATACAGTAAAACAGAATCCAAAGAACTTGCAGATGTCACAAGAATATTCCATCCAGGCAAGGATGGGATTTGAAGACTTTAACAGATAGAAGAGAGCAGCAGAATGGAGATATGCAATGAAACACTGCTAGAAAAGTACTAAAATCAATTGTATTTAAACTTCAACCCTCTATTACTCTTGAAAATTAATATCTAACCTTTTCCTTTAATAAAATCAATTTCCTTTAGCCTCGAGGCAGTGACTTGCACCAAGTCACCACCTGCCAAAAGTCAGACTCAAAAAAATAGTAACTAAAGCTAATGGAACTTCAGATGGGGGAATTAATTGGGTGCCCACTCTAAATCAGCACAAAAGATGCCAAATGACCCAGGACACCCTGAATGTCTCCTTCATGCCCTGAGGCTGACACCATTTTTCCACGGCTTCAAGAACCTCTTTACCAAGAATATTAATGTTGTTCTATTGCAGCAGAGAAGCTGTTCCTCTGTACTGTTCCCAGAACCAGGTCATCAGCTCTGGTTAGTGGTATGCTAAGCACAAAGAAACAATGTATATCACTATCACAAATATTAATCTGGCTCAGAAGTAGTACCATATACTGGAATAGAATCACTGCTTGTATGATTCTGAGCTGGAATTAAACAATTATCTTTCTGTTATTCCTATTACACTAAAATATTCAGATAAACTCCAACACTGTCAGTTGGAGTTGCTCAGTCAGTCCACAACCTCTACACCAGCTGAACAGCAGGCCACAAAATCTGCATATATTGATGTATGCATAAGCCACCACATGCTTACAGACAACAGGTTCACAACTGATCACAAATCTTTATTTTTGTTAAAAACACCTGCAGAATGATTTTGTTTACAAGGTTACTAATCTTCACCCAGGATATTTCAGTTTGTAGCATTACTGCTGAATTAAGTGTATACGTATATTCACACTACTATTCATTTGTGCCAAGATTTTGTTAGTACATAAATGCAATACCACTGGTAGAAGCAAGTGTTTAAGTCAGCAATTTGTCTGTGAAAATGGCCTGAAGAAAACATAAAAAGAACAAGAGTAGTCGCTCCCATTGCATTCACCAGGCTTTTTCCACCAGCCTCACAATTTGTTTGTAAGTTGTCATAGACTTTCACCAATTCATTTGAACACTTATTTTTTAACACTTTTAAAAAATATTTTTGGCAGCTACAACAATGAATTTTATGACTAGATACGGCATTTAAAAAAAACTATTTCTCTATACCAATTGCTTTATAACTTCCTTAAGTACATTTTAGTTCTGTCACACAAATTACAGGGCAATCTTTCCCTGATCACATTCTCCAAGCCATTTTACATCATATCTTTTTCTCTCATTCTCTTCTGTTCATTGTTCATTCTGTCTCTCATTCATTCTCTCTTGCTCATCTCTTTTCCTAGCTGAATTATTCTGGTCTGATCCATCTCTGTTTGTATGAAATTAATTCCTACTTGATATTCTTTCTCACGGCCTTTTTTTTGTTCCTTTCCTAGTTCCGCTATATTTTTTTTGAAAAGCATGACTTGAACTGCACACACCAAGCAGGGTCACAGGAAGACTTTGTGCAAAAGCACATAATTTTTGTGATAAACCTGTCCAGGAGGAGAGATTCATATGCATGAAGAAACATTCACATTTTAATTAACCTATGGCTCAGTCACTCTTGTGTTCAGCCTATCATACTTCTACCCTGACCCTTAAAAGAGACTGGAGAGCTCTCAGATAGCTCTCTTTACACGGCTGTATGGAGCCTTGCACAAAGACATTGCTTTGTTCAACTGAGGTTGCAAATTATCTGTTGTCTCTTTCTGCCAACCTTCACCGCCCTCACATAGGACTAAGTGCACATTTTTAAGAACATGTATTAAATAGCTGTTGTTGCTAAAGCAGAGATCAGCTGCACCCAAGACCTGCTGGCCCTTTCAAAAGGTCTTTCTAATGAGGAACTGCTGTGCATACTTTGTACATCTCATTAGAAACAGAACTACTACTTCATGATGAAGAAATTAATTACTTACTGACAACAGGCTCCAATTTCCATCACTAGTAAATGCTGGGACAATGCTGAACAACAACAACAACAATCATAAAATTACACAAATACTCTGCCCAGGTCCACCGCAAGTGATGTGCTCCAGAATACAAATGGGACTACCCAATAGCCTTATTAGGGAAATAAACATGTAATCTGACAAAAAAATACCTGTGTGTAGAGGTGCCTACCAATTTCCATTGTGTCTAAGCCTGAAAGTAAAATGGGACCTGTATTTGTGACAGTTCTAAGGGAAGACTAGCAGGAGTACCAGCAAATCTGTAGTGCCCACTGTCATCTTTCTAACAGTGCGCAGAGCCAGGCTCCGTGCTCTGGGGAAGTCAGAAAATCCCAGCGTACCCACAGGCACCATTAAAGATTAGCTGCATAGTGTGAGTGTATTCATACAGTAGTTTCACTGATTTGAAAGCACTGTTTTCATTCTGCCAGGCATACATCCGCAGAGCTAAAACTACTGCACTGCTGCGCTGCTCCCAGACAGACCTGCAGCACATCCAAATGACAAAGCATCTTAATGCTTCAGGGTGATTATGATGCAAACTTTTCTACAGCAACTGGTGAGACTTCACAGTTGCTGCAGGGTCCTACAAAGCCTTTTCGTAACAGCTAACTCTTCCAATCTACCCCATTGGTAGCTCCAAGGTATTTCTGCTTAACTACTGTACTTTCACTTTCAAAAACATAATCACAAGCACATGCTCCTATTCACCCACTGGGGCCACAAAAAAGGAAACAGAAGTATTTTCAACTTTAGCTCACTGCTCAGATGCCCTTCTAAATGGAGTTACAAGAATAAATTTCACCACACTACCATCTTCCTTCAGCTCAGACATCCACTGCCCTCAGTACGTACCAATGGCCTCTCTCAACAAGGGATCCTCTCTAGTGAAAGATGCTGAACAGCCGTTATACTATATCATCCTAGTCCCACCTTTTACCAGCCCCTCCCCAAAAAACACAAAAAAGGTGCTCAGTCAACCCAGAGCATCTGACACAGAATTAGCTATGCTGCATTTCCTCAAGAGTGAGAGTTGTTGCTTCATATGACATCTAGTATATTAAACTGTACCAATAGGCAGTTCCTTGAGTAGCAGAATCAGTAACACCTCCTCCAGGTGTGTCTCCTGTTTGAAACTACTTATTTCTAAAAAATACAAGCTCCACATGATGGTTTCTCAGTTCTTACAGTGTGTGTCTCTCAGCTCTCTCTAGATTTCCTATGGAGTGGGTTTGCCCTACAGCTTTTACCTCAGTGCAAAGAATAACAGGGTTTTAACCAACAGTGTGGCAGCTTATCTTCATGAAACCTTACAGGAACTTAATGTTCAAGACCTATAACCCAACCAAATTTGACCAAAACTGGCTTTGAAAGTTTCTACAGTGGACAGTTGGGGAGAAGGGCAATGTGACCCCATATACCCAGTTTTCTCAGAAATCTATGCAAAAAGTTCAACAGTTCATATATGAACACTAGGAACCCATTTGCTCCCAGTGTAGTACCATTAGACATAAAATGGCATACTGCAATTTACTGCATACTTTTAGTACAATCTAGCTTTTCTGAAGCTAGCCTAAGGCACAGTTTCCCCAAAGGAACATCCAAATGTGACCCTGGAAGATAAAAGAGCAGACTTGGTATAGAGCCCAAAGTCTTTAACTGCTAGTTCAATCTGAGGTCATTGGCATTGACACTCTCCTATATACCCAAAGACATAAAAAAGCTACCACGCTGCCTTCTGTTAAGAGTGTCTTCCAGAGTTTCTTTTTTGGTCTGGAATAGAAAATTAAAAACTATAGATAATTTTACAAAGTTCAAGTATGCCTAAAATATCCACACATGTTTACTTATGCAGAGGGAAAAGACTATTCTAAAACGTGAGCAGAGGGGGGAGGAAGGAGCATACACTATAACTTACTTGAATAACCTATGAGAACAACACTACAAGTTTTCCCACCTTTCAAAGTTTTCTTCCAACCTAAGACAATTAGCTCAATTATCTGCATTTTCCACATAGTCAGAAGTTCTGTATGTTCTAAATACAAGTTCTGAAACTTTTTATTTGAAACATCTGAAATTTTGATATATTTTGCATTTTATATTCTCAAACTCAGTCAAGTATTTCAACAGTCCTAAGTCAAAATGCTACATTTTGGTAGCATACTCCGAAAGAAGACATCTAGATGACTTAAAGTTGGTATTTTTGCCTACTTGAGCTCCCTCAATAGATTACATAAAAAAAGGACTGCAGATTAGCTTTTGGGGCAATTCTGCAACCTTCACACAAAAAATTGCCTACAAATAACAGAGAGGCATCACCAGTAAACTAAATGCTAGTGGGAATAATTCTGCATACTATTTGTATAGAGATATAGATATATGTATATATGTGTACACTATATAATAGCATACTATTATGCCATATAGCTGAACTATTCAAAGATTCAATCAAGAATAATTGTCTCAAAGTCAGAATTAAATGCACAACTTATTTGGCAGTTTCATTTGGAACCACAGATACAGCCCTTTCTGTGCAAAGACAGAGACTATGAAGAGGAATATAAACTACAGAGGCATTCAACACTTCCAAGAAAATGGGCAAAGCAACATGAATTGCATGCTAACTGCATCAGAATCAATAATTACTTTCCTAAAAAAAGAGTTATGCTTTCTTGTTTCAGCTTTTATTATATATTCTTTGAAATAAACTTCAGAAGATGGTGCCTAGTTTCTATGTCTGTCAATGTTTAATATAAACCTCTTCCATAAAGTTGTAAAGACCTAGTCAAAAATTTTGCCCCATTGTCTCCATTATGGCAGTTCTGGATGCTGCAGCTCTCATTGTCTTAATTAAGAAACTACCTCTCTTGCCTAACTTTTTTTTCCTTCTTTGGCTGATGCATTTATAACCATATCCTCTTATCCTTTGTTTTGCTGCACTAAATGTGTTACGCTCTTCTTAACATCATCTCAAAAGCAAGCTCTCTGTTCTCTTATCTTTCTATAACTTCTTCTCCTGATCAAGTTAAATTGTCTTTGTTAAACACAGACATCTAGACCAGAATAGCTGAGGTCTAACTAGGGTGTAATGACATCAATACTTTCTTGAAAATACAGTCCTAAGAAGGGGCAGACGAAGTGTTGTCTTTTATCCTAGCCAGATCATGCTGGTGGCTTATTGCCAAAACCAGACCAGGTAATATTTTACTTATTGTCCCATATCTCTTTATTTGTCTACAGGGCACTGATGTATATTGTCATCCACATCGCTGAATTGGTTCAGGGTGAATTATAACTTCCCTTCAAAGTAATTCTTCTCAATCAAATCACCAGATTTAACTTTAGAAAGGCCTACCATGTCTGGTTGTTAGATGCATTACAAAACAATGTACTGCAGGAAATGTCTCTCCCTTTTTCCTTGGTGGAACCTGTAAGAATTCCACAGAGCTTCAGATATGCCTTTTACAGACCTCTGAATACTCCTTCCTGTAAGGTGCCTACAATGATGTGGCACGTAGTGATCCCACTACATCTTATACGTGCTACAGTTTATCTCTATAACCACATAGCTAAATACTTCTCTGTAATCTCAGGGGACTTTGTTAACATGAATTTCAGGCAGCTAAACTCGCAACTGCTGAAAATACAAAACTGTGGGAAGAACCATCACCTACCTCATCACTTCAAAACCATTATTTCCTCTAGTTTTCTACTGAGCCATTTGCTGATGAACTTTATCTAGCTGCAATGCCTGGGCCCCAGCATAATTATCCATAAAATCCTGTACTTGTTATACAACTACCAGATCGTTGGTTAGTATCTTTAAGATCAGAAGAATATCATAACAGTCTTCTGCTGATGGGAGAAGAATTGTAATTATAGTTTCACAGTCTCCCTGCATCTGACTGA
>VZZY01010430.1:10640-26775 GCA_013400335.1 Eurystomus gularis | reverse complement strand
TAATTCAAATACAACATTTGGCTAGCTCAACTGGGATATACTTTATTTCAAGTTTTTGTAACCTATACTCTACAAAAAGTGGGTTTTTTAAATGGCTTTAAACAAAGCCCTATAATGTACCCATTCCACACAACAAAAATAGACTTTTGGAGATTCCTACAAATGAATTGAGGAATGACTCGCTGATTTGCTTAGATAAATTGACAACGATAAGATGAGTACGTTTCTCCTAAGAGTGCAGTTGAATATCTGACCTTAATATCACTACAATCCCACAACAAACCCCAACACACACGCAAAGGATTTAATGCCATGTAAATGACAGAATCCCTGAATACAGAAGGTCAGCTTTCAAATACCTGCTAAACTCTGCTTTTTAAGCTGAATCCAAAGTTTTCTTTTCTATTGCAACAAGTATGTATCAAATTAAGCTGGCAGCTGTCGCAAAAGAAGTAAGCAAAACAAGGGACATTTCCCACTTCAACAAAACATGAAAATATGATCATACAGAATCTTTCATTGACGGACTCACAGGACAACCTGAGTTTCTTCCTCAGCACTAGGAATGGAGTATAACATTGCAGAGATGCTTCATTTTCACTACCAGACACTATTATTATGGTTTCCATTTCTGCAACTGTGCAAACTTATGACCGAGTAATTCAATTCCTTGGCAACTCCTCTTATGCAGTAACTGATCCAAAGATCTCCATGGCTCTTGAGCAGCCTCAGTCCAACAATATCCCAATCTCTTGCTTGATCTGGGGATTCTTTTTTTATTCCTAGTTTCTTTGTGCTAGTTAAAAAGCAAGGGAGAGTAAATCCTGCTCTGCCCGTTCAACCCATCTCCAATGACGTAAAATGAGACCACAAAACACTTGTCATTGTTTCACAATTCTTAAAGTGAGTTTTATAGCAGTTTAAGAGCTTGTATTCAGTGAAATGTCTTCCCTATTTGCATCTGCTTCGCTGTGGAGTTCTGCGTCTATTTAACTGAATGTCATCACAAGGAAGAACAAGAGTCATAAGCAGATTAAACACAATGATTCTGCTCTGTTATCTAACCACTGAAGTCCTGCCAGCTGTGCTTATCTCTGTCAGGAAGTCACTGACATTACTGAGCAGTGTAGAGTCATAAACACAGTGTTTATTTGTACCAATAATTTCAGTCCTCATTCCACAACTGTCTTTACTTGTGCCAACAGTGACCCTCTGTATAAAGCTGCTCACATACCTAAGTGCTTGCTTCAGTGTAAACCCACTCAAAAAAGTAAACTAAACCCACATTTAAACCACTATTTCTACTTAAATAAATGTAAAGTCCAGTCTCTTGGGCAAGGCAAGGATAATGTCTGATTTTGGATGCTTGTTTTCTTTAGTGTGTAACGTATTTTGAAGTTCTATGGATGCAAAAAGATTCAATACATGAATTCAAGAATAATCGTAATACCACTACAGAATGAAACCAAGCCAGTTCAGAAAAATGGACAAAGCCAAGAAGTTTCTTTAAGGCAAAAATGTCATTCAAAAAGCAGCTTTACCCATTTAAAACAGAAATAGTATAGTACTGTTGAACATACTTGAAAAAATGATAAAAAGCAACAGATTTACAACTGCCACCTCAACTGCCACCTCTCACATTTCTGACTTCTCTTCTGACATCCTCTCCCAGTCGTGAGATTGTTCTTCTTTTACACTTTTCATGAGAGAAATCCCCTGAATCTCAACCGGCACACATCTTTTATCTCACTAACAATTATTTTAAAGGTCATTATCAGGGCCTGCTCTCGTACACTGAAGTGTGGCTGTAAAAGGACATCTAGGAGCAATTCTCTGTTCATGTTGATTTTGGAACAGCTGTCATCAGATTTGCATTTGTTTCCTGTGGCACAGCAAAAAAGTTCACTGAGCACCACTGTTGTAGAGGGGCAAGTGCTTTGGCATAGGACTGATTTAACGTCAGCCCTTCAAAGCCGAATAGGGAGGAGGGCTGAGGGCACGAAGAAGGAAGGCAATCTGGTGTGCCTGAGTTTTGCAGTGTCTTCTAGACAAATTTTTAAGTCCTGCTCGAATAGCAGCATTAAGAACAGAATCTTCATTCTGAAGCAACTGAAGGCAGGGCAGCGAGGTGGAATGGGCGCAACTCCAAGCTTGCAGCATTGGGCTGGCCCTTACCCTGACAATCTCCAACACCCTGGGCAAGTTTCTTACAGCTCTTTGGATTCATGCATTCACTGAGATTACCAGTGACAGTAACTTGTAAGACAGATACTTCGACCACCTCTTCGCCTTTTTTGCTCTATCTTTGGAAACAGCAATAGGAATATCCTTTTGCAGGTCTGTCACAAGAACTGGATATTGCACAATGACTTCAAAATAAAAAGAACAATTAAAAACATTCCGGTTTCATTCCTCAACTAAAATGCCATAACCCTTCAACAGGATTTCCTTCTAGCTAATAACCAGCACCCTCCAGTATTTTAAACTCTTGAAAATAAACTGGAAGTCTATTATACAACATTTAGCTGGAAAACTTTCTTGTTTGTAAGAAGGACCAGTTGTAATTCACTTTTTTGTTGTTGATAAAGTTTCAAAATAAAAAAAGACAACAAACTTCTGTTGATAAAACCAAACTTGGAACTGGTAGATTTTATTTTAGAAGCAAAGTATTTGTCATAGAGTTATGTTTTCTTTACAGTGAGAAATTAATTGTATTTCTACCAACCTGAAACAGTGGGGAAAAAAAAAAAATCAGTGCTAATAATTTTTAATAGAAAAAAAACCACAAAAAAATCACATTGCAATAAAGCAGTTGGCATTTACTTAATTACAAGAGTCCTCTTCCATTCATTATTTTGTACTAATTACCTCTTGCAAATTATATACTTCATTCTGAATAGTCAATTACCTAACCATAATTTGTATCAACATTTGCTAACTCTAAAATGTAGAATTACCTTTCATGTAAAAATGTGCTAATTTTAATCTCTCTTAATTTACATTTTGTTATGTATAAATTTACTACACAATGCTATGAAATTAGCATTTTGGAAAAACTTTTTACCTGTATATGTCCGCATCTTCCTAAGCAACAAAATCACTCATCCAAACTGGCAGAAATAAATCAAAGAATGTGCTCTCAGTAGCAAAGTTTTCATTATCTTTGTTTAACTGAAGGGGAAAAGTGTCACCCTACTACATTATTGGAAATGCAGCCCCAAAACCATCCACTTAGAAACTCCATCTGGAGCTGACTAACAAGATACAGGCTCAAGAAATGGGAAGAATGGACAAACGTACAGGAAAATCCTCCTCTGTTGAGGAGAGTAACATACCAACATCATCATGCACAAAGCAGAAATACTCCTTATGATATCATGAAAACGTACTGGGGTAAGAACTGCACTTGCTCTTACTTATCTACTCATTTCCTGAATAAAACTCATGGAAGATGCATCTCATTCTAACAAGCCCCTTAACGAGACAAGCAACCAGAATACGTTTCCCTCACTTGCAATGATTTTACAACATAATTTCAGCACAGAGCTTCCCAGATGTGTATACTGTAGAAATGCACAGTGATGCAACAACACTGAGTCAGAAAACTAATACAAGCGCAACTTCAGATTTGAATTACCATCTTATTTCATCCTCATTTGAAGCAGGAAAGACCTTCGAAGGGAAGGGGGGGGAGGGTGGGGTGAGAAAACTATGTGAATGTATGAGTAGAAGCATTAGAGAATTAATGCCATTTTATTTCATAGGGAATTTAGCAGTCAATAGCGATAACCTTTGCCCACAAGAGTGCTTTATGGCTGAGACACAAACTACCACTACTCCTCTGGTTTTAGACCTTATCTCCTAACCCAAAACGGGTCTTGAAGAACATAATTTTTAGAAAAATACCAGTCTTAAACTCAAATTTCTGAACCCTTAGCTATCACATTGAGCCCCAAGCACTATATATTAATTAATAAAACTAAATTTAAAAAAAAACCAACACACACACACAAAAAACTAAGAAGCAACAACCCACAACAAACACAAACCACAAGCCATCCTCCTACTGTTTCATTTGGGCAACAAATATACGATTACATCTCAAAGACAAAGGAGAAAGCAAAGAAAAAAGGAGAAAAATGTTTATGCTGAGAAGAAAAGAAGTTACTGGACAGCAATTTCAAGGCTTTGTGTGAATACAGCTGTGGAAGCTCTTAATCTTAAATGAAACTGCATGGAGAAATGTTCCCGGCACTGAAAATTTACCTTGAAATATCTGCTGTAGTGAGGTCAGAACCACATTTGCAGAAGATTATTCCTCTTGTGTGCTACCTCGGTTGGGAAACGAAGGGAGTTATTTGAGGTTACTTTCTTTTCTTAGTTTTGCACTATTCATTTGCAGCCTATGGACAGTTTTGTTCATATCACAGCATCTTTTTGCCCCGACTTGAATTAGAGGTTATTGTAGGATGATACCAGTCAAATAATAAAAGATGAAGAGGAAAAAGAAACAACTACACCACAGAAAAAATACACAATGCCAGTCCCATAAAATGGAAACCACATAAACACAAAATCATATGGAAAATGAAAATAGTATTCTATTACACAGTAAAACTTGGACAGCAGGAGTGAACACAGATAACTGCTTTCACACAATCAGCTCTTGACCTCACTGCTATTCTGGAAGTAAATTACTCTGACCCATGAGTAAAAAATAAATGACAAGAAGAAATATTCATCGTTCACACACTGCAGTTCTCTCAAGTCACCACCAGCCAGGCAGACATGCACTGAAGAAACCACAAATGCAGTATTAATTTACAGCGCTCATCATCGTTTTCTGGCCACTGCACATGCACAACACGTGGCCATTTAGATTTTATGTCCCTGAAGTGACGGCCTCATAGAAGGCTTGCACCATTAACTGCTTGATTCTGGTAACAGCTTCCATTAGCACAGCATCCGTGATGCTATCTGAAGCAGTATTGATTTCTTAAAAGGAACTGAGTGCTTCTGTCAACAAATCTATCATTTTATTCAATATTCAGCATTGTTCAGCAAAGCCAATTTTGCTTACTCTCTTGCATCCTACACAGCAAAACTAACTTGGAAGATACAGCTAGGACACACCATCATACCACATTTAGCAAAGCAGATTAGAGATTTCAAGAATGAGTTCACAGTTCCCACCTACAAAGCAACCTAAAAGCCAAATCAGGATTTTGCTTGAAATTACTGAATGTCTTCCAGTACAGTTGATGGTCAACAAACCTCCCCTGGCCCCATGCAATACTGAATTTTCTTGGTGGGTTCAGCAAACTTAGGAAATGGGACCTCCCCCACATTCTGCTCCAAGTACCATTCTTAAACTATACTTTTTCTAACAGATACACCATAGTGTGCCCTTTTAATACAAAAGAAAGTAGTTTTAACAAGAAAATCAACCAAAAATACTTCTCGCCAAATAAGATGCTTCCCTGAGCACAGGCAGAAAAGAGAATCACCATGGTGTGACACAGCTTAGTTAAGCTGCTCACAGAAAAACAACCATCTGGTGAAGAGCAAGAATGCCCCTTCACAGCTACATTTCAGGGCTCAGATGAATGTACTGAACCCCAACCGTGATGAGGATCACATAGGAACAGCCATACCATTGTTTCAACACTGAGTGGGAAAGTATGACCACAGCAGAGATGGACACGTTGGAAAAAGACATGAGCGGAGGAGGGTAGCTGCTGTTGCCATAGGGCAGTTGGCACCCCAGTAAGCACTGGTAATGGCAACTCAGCTGGTCTCCTTCATGCCCCAGCTTGGGATTAACCTGCCATGTTCCTCTTCTCTCACAAGGAAATACAACATGTATGTTTGCAAGCATAGCATGGGTTGTGCATGCACTGGGTGGAAGGGAAGGAGAAAGAAAAGGAAGATCATTAAACATAATCCCTAGAGGTAGAGATTTTCTAACTGATGAATTGATGTCCATTTAAAAGGCTATTAGAGTGACATATGAGGCTAAGAGCTTACATAAAGAACAGAATATATGACTAGGTATTATGGGAATTCGATCCATCTTGATGTGGATTCCTCCAGAATCACAAGCCCAGCTGTGTAGTCAGTGGTCTGGCAATATCAACTTTAAAGCACACTGAACCTCTAAAAGCGCTGCAAATCACAGACAGTGTCTCCTGACACACAAGACCCTCAACCACAGTGATCAAGCCAACAGCTCCCAGTGAACTGGGAGTTCTCATGAGTGTAACTCATACACTAATCCAATGTGATAAGGGCCTAGATAAAAACTTCAGGCTGAGTAATCTTCACCATGCTATGCACTTGAACTGTCTGACAGTCATACCATGTAATTGTATCATTAACGCCTCAGAGGACAGTTGTCATAATACCTTCTGAGCATATACAAAAAGGTGTTCACAGGTTGCAAGAGAGTGAGTATGCCCAAAAAGCTCTCCCACCTTTCACTGATTTAGAATCCATCAACACTCCTTCTTTCAAATACTCATCTTGCTCACCTGCCCAAGGTAACAAATTCATTTCTGAGAAAACTATTTGTTCTTTACTAATACTGCACCACGCTCCCTCACTTTTCCCATGTGCTTTGACTGCAGAAATTTTGTAACTTGAAGGATTATGATGGGTCATTTCCCACTCGCTGAAGTGTTTTATTCCTTTACTCTCTTTGAGCAAACTGAAAGAATAATTTTACCCTGAAAAACTATTTCCGAACTGCTCAAGTAGTGCTTTATAGACACACAAGCCTAAATATATTTCCCTGTCAGAAATAATTACACAGAAAAGACCCTTTCATCAATACTATTTCCCCTCCTTGTAGTAATCCCAGCTGTCAAATGTTTGTTGTGAAGGAAAACAAACATTGCCTTTCTGAAAATTAGATGTCTAATCTCACAAATTTAAATTTATGGTAGACTGAAGACACTGGAGAAGGAAATACTCCAGAAGTATTTATTGGAGGTAGTGCCTACACCAATGCACCTCAATGGTATTTAACAAAAGCCAGCTACTGGCATCAAAGAAGGAATTCATTCTCTGTGTCATACAACCTTCTATCTCCATGCCAAAAAAAAAGTTTGCGGTTTGCAATTTTTTTGTAGTAGGGGGAGCTGGATTGATTTCTTTCTTTCTCTCTTTCTGGAGGTCGTTCAGTCCTTGAAAGACATATAAACTGCCTCATTAGCACTGCCTAAAATAAGACCTCCATTTGATAGCACAGCCAGAACTTCCCTTGCATTTGTAATCATCACCTTACAAAATTACAACTATGGTAAGTTCTTTTTTTTCTTTTTTTACACTTTTCAGAACAATTAAATATAATCCAGATTTAAAACACAATTTTTTTCTGAATTTCATTTAATATCACCACAAAAGACAGAACACATCTTAAAAAATGGCTGGCAAAAATCCAAACAAAGGGATCTACTGGCTTGTGTCAACCAACCACAGCTGCAAAAATAAAAGATAATAAAGCAATACATTTTACAGGTCCCATAACAAATGAATTGTTTCTCCCATACTAGATTCTACTTTTCTCCCTTACTGCATCAGGTTCATTTTCATCTTTCAGTCCTGTGCCCAGACATCTTATTCCCATAAGCTCAGCAGAGATCAAAGGCAAACCAACCTAGCTTTTTACTGTTTCAGTAATTGGTCTTTTTCCTACATCTTTGAGTCACGGTACATATCAACACACTATTGAAATATCTCCTTTTTTACTAAGTTGGGAACTCATCACACTTGAATCTTCTCAGCAGTAGTTGCTCTCATATTTCTTTTAAGATCTCCACCCCCAAAACAAATCCTAGGAAACTGCAAACATTTCTGACACCTAGAAACTGGAAAGCAAAGCCCCAAATTGCATACCAAATGACAACTCACTTTTCCAGTGCAAACCCTGAACCTCACTGTATATGTCTATTCAGGACAGTTTGTCGCCTTTGGTATTTATAATGTTTTAGCTCTTTGCTGAAACTGAAGAAGAAAAGACCAAAAAAAAGGACTTCAGAATATATGTTTAAATATTGGGAGTTGTTTGACATGTTCCACAGTAGCTGGCATTTAAGAAAAGCATTGTGAAGTCAGTCAGTTTATTGCTTATGATGTGGAGGATGTTTATGCACACTGACCAGTTTCCTTCAGCTATCCACATTGCCTGTTGCAACTGAACACAAAATTCATTAAACAAGAAAAGACTATATGAAGATACTGAACAGGATCACTTGGATTCATTTTGCTGTGTGTAGCGGTGGATAAGAAAGCCATACAGTGAAAACTACACTCTGTACACCATTAAGCAGTGCATAGTTCTCCCAAGCAAGTCAAATTCTAAAGTGGGAAATTAAAATTTAAAAAAGTAAAAAGGCCTTGTTTACAGGTATTCAAGCACTGAAGACAATTTTTGGAAATAAGTCCTGTTCTCACATAGGTGGTTAAGGGAGTAGGGGGAGACCTGTCAAAAAATCATACACTAACATTCAGACATATATTGTACAGCTGGTTCCTAGGTCACCAATTGCATCGGAAATTCTCTCTACATTCCTGTCACATGTAGAGTAAAAGCAGAGCCTCAGCAAATGTAAGAACGAAAACTGAGCAACTTGACAGAGTGAATAGTTTTGAATATTATCTCAAGATAAAAAGTTAAGGAAGGTTTCTTTTTCTCCCTTCTGAGTGTTGAAGTATCTGTGCTGAACCTCTTGTAATTCGGGAGAAGACTAAGGCTACATTTTCCCTTCTCTTCATCCAGATCATCTACAGCTGCTACAGGTTTATGTGGAAAAAAAAAATCTCTTAAAAAGTCTCTTAAGAAAGAGCTAGAGCCAGCACAAGGCTGACATGCAGATTATAACAAGCAAAGCTCTGACAGCTTCATACCTGCTGTGCCAAAACTGACTGCAAAACCTCAGGATGCAATTATTTTATAATGATCCTCTCTTTCAAAACTGGAGAAGTTACATAAATGCGTAGATGACACCAAAGAAGGCGATTTTTTTAAATTTCTCTTTCTGCTTGACACAGGGAAGCAAAAAGGACTTTCGGGAAATAAAGAAAGAAACAAGCCAGCATGGGAATTGGCTGGAGAGCATGCAGACATTTTAGAGCCCCTGCACCCTTCCTGTGGGATGCAGCAGCCATTCTTAGCTGCATGACCTATGTACAAGCATGAGCAGCAAGCAGAAGGAAGGCAGAAAAGCAGGAGAAGACTCCACCACCAAATGCACTTCTGTCAGTAACCCAAACCCACTCATCTTCACATGTTCTATAAAGAGCCTTATGGAAAAGGACTGGACTCCTAAATCAGCAGGGAAAGTACCAGAGTTAAGCACAACTGTAAGAAAGACATGTAAAACCCAGTAAACCAGGATGTGTTATTCTACATAAGGTGGAAGAACCCATTTTTCAAAAGTGTTTAAGCCTTGGTGCAGGAACAACAGCCTGCTCCTATGCTGTCCTGTCCCACCACCTGGTTTTCTCTAACCCTTCCCAATCATGTCCATCATCCTCTTTGCCACACAATAGCAGGGGCCAGCCGCAGTCCATGCAGACGGAAAGAGCACACTGAAACACCCAATAGCCAATATGCTCTGAAGCATGGTCTTTGTCACCTTCTCTCAACAGAAAACAGAAACTCTAAAGTAAACATACATCAGCCTGCAAGCCGAGCAACTGACTGTAAGGCATACTGAGTTGTAGTCACAGCAGGCTTAAGTGGTTAGCAGCACACAACTGTCAGAAAGCAATGAACTGCTGAAGGACTCAGCTTCAGTGGTTGAAAGGTGTTTCCATATTAAATGCCAGTACGTATTTCTGCACATGACTACCTATTCAGACAGTGACCCCACTGAGTTCCTGCAGTACATACTCAAGACACAGTCATCTTGGAGAGCAGCTGATATTAGTCTTGAAATACTAATTTATTATCCTATAATTGCAATGGGCAATAGATCAAAAATGCTGAACATCATCATCATGTATTCAGCTCAGAAAAGGCACTTCCTCTTCTAGCATCTTTGATACCTTTCATACCTACACACACCATACTTTTTTTTTTTTACATGTGTCTGTATACATACATACATATTTTATATAAAAATGTATAAGAAAGATGTCAAGAAAAAGGACTAAAGGATTCTAGAATTAGATAAGGTCATTAGATCATTTGGCTGTCTGTTAATTCAGAATATACAATTTTATCCAATTTACGTCTCATAGTAGTCAGCTTTATCTTTTTGTCAAGCTCAGTAATTGCATTTTTTCTACAGTGTGTCTTCAGATGAGGCAGTCAAACTTGATTTAAAGCTCTTTTTTTAAAAAAGAAGAGGTTGAAAATCTGCAGGTTTTGTTGCTGGTTTATTCTACTGCACTACAAACTTTACAGAACAAACTTGGAAAAAATCATGCTTCAGTTAAACTGTCAGCATAGTACCATGCAGCACCATAATTCCCTACAAAATTGTTACTAAAATAAAAATATTAAGAGAAAAAAAGAGTTATCTAGAGCAATCTCCTTCAATCAAATTGATTTAATGAAGAACCATGATTTATTTGACAGCATTCAAAAACTGTTATTTTTAAATGTATATATGCTGTCATGTTTAATAATATCCACTTTCTCACAAACTGGAACACATTCCAAGGTTTTCAGACCTTTTCTTAAAAAGTTTTAAAATATAGTCTCATCCTTATTTTATTGGGTCCCTAAAACAGCAATGAGCAGCCAACTTGAAGCACTGTATTGGACACACCAACCAAACTACAGTCTTAGAATGAAAGTACACAAGAATCTATTTCAAATATCTACCTTGTTTTTCAGCATCATCCTTTCAAATGATGTAAAAGTTGACCATCCTTACAGATTCTGATATTTTGAACAGCTATGAAGTTTGGTATCCTTTCTCCAAAAAGTACAAAAGGAACAAAGAAGCATTAGAACGCTTGGAAAACCCCACATGATAGTCAGTTCAGCTGCCTAATTTACACTGAAAGCAGTTAACTTGATGGATACATCATTTCAGGTGAGAGCAACAGGCTTGCAGTTTCTTGTAACTGTGAAGTAAAGCCATTATTTGATGTGAGAACAGCTCTCCTGAGTTCACTGCTTAAGCCCCTGCTTAAGCACGGATTGCATCCCCATACATTTTGGGAACTCTCCCCATCCCTAAAAGCACCTCTGCACTGACTCATGCAGACTGCGCACACACCACAGATCTCAAGCAACAATACACACAGCCACACTCAAGCTCCTGAAGCATATCGTTTTTCCTGCACTGGTTCCTATTGCCCTGCTCTCCAAAAAGCTAATGCAGATCCAGCACCAAGTAAAGAATAGGGGGTATGGATATCCCTTTTGTATTTGCACTGGAAACACCTATTTCCAATAAATTCATGGCAGATTAGTGAAACAGAAGGCAGGCAGCTTGCCCTGGAACGAAACTGTGTATTCCTGCCCCCAAAACCACAGGGGACCAGATGTCCAGCCCCAGCTGTGTGACAGTTGCAGTTCCGGTCTCACTGTGGCACAGCTTTCTAATATTACACTACACAGGGTTGTGGCAGAATAAGCATCAGTCCTCCCTCCTGGTAGAAACAAGGGCAATCCTCAGAGCCATGCACTGAATGCTTGAGTTGAATTTTATATTTCTCAAGTTCCGTAAAAAAAGCCCAGCTAAGAAGAAAAGAGGCACAGAAAACAGACTGTGGCAATTCCATCTACTTCAGACCCCGTGTGGCCATTTCAGATTCTCCTCTGTTTTAACTAGAACATTTCCAAGTTTACTTCACCTTCCCTCACTTGCTACTCTGAACTATGGACTCTGCTAAACAGCTTTGAAATTACCAGACAGCTAAAACATAAAGAACTTTCTCCTTGTGAAAATATTACTAGGTAATTCATCATGCACATGAATAAAGACTCTAGCAGATTAACTTGAAATTTCACATACATTTTGCAGTTTTCTTCTGGTGATCAGAGAAAGGAAGTCACAATATTCCAAAACAAGTGGTACAACAGGAGTAGGTTTCAAGCTCTCCACGGCACTGTCAGGTAGCAGCCATCTTACCCTTCTGTACAAAATCATCTATGTCCTGTTGCACCTCACCTGGTGGTAGAGGTGATGCTGACAATGACAGTATAACAATGACAGTAACACCTGTTGTTATTGCATTAAAATTGTTGTGATAGTTGGTCTACTCCTGAAAGCTCTAGCTGCCACAAAAATTGACAAGAATCTCTGGTTGAACATTAAAAAAGTAACAAGGAAAATACGCACCCCAAGCTAAGGAAAACCCACTCACCTCCTCAAAACACCACAAAGTGAGGAGAGAAAAAAAAAAAAAAGAGGCAAATTGCGTTGTGTAAATACAGTTCGCTTTTCTTATAAGCTAGTCTTGCAATGTTGGGGTGATTTTCATATGCTTGCTATTGGCAGTATTGGAAAATAATAGCAAATATGCTGTATGACACTTAGCAAATGAACCAGTGCAATCAAAACTTTATTAATAAACAATTAGCCTTCAACAACATTCTGCCAAGACTACATAAATTAGACTCAACTCAGTTTTTCTCCTGAACACAGAGATACTAATCTATGTCAAGGACAAAGTTGCAGCTTTCCTAGTGCCTAGACTGTGAAAAAGCAAACATCTAAAGGTCATTTACCTCACAGATTTCAAATTTTAAATGAAAAAATGAATATATTTCTTACAGTATTATATCTGATCTACGAATGAGTATGACACATTTTACTGAGATGGCTTAATGGATTCAAACAATAAAACATAACTCTTAAAAAACTCTTTTGCTGTGAATGTCAACCTTGCTTTCAGCTGCAGCAAGACAATACACAAAAACAGCTCCTGTCTGAATGCTACACCAAGTTTATAAATAGCCTTTATTCTCATAATCTATGATAATTTTTTCCATTCCACAAATTATATTGCTTGGTAATAAAAAAGTTTAGTGACAAATTACCTAGATTTAATGAATTATGTTTTGACAATTTTCTGCCCTGCTACTTACTTTCCTACCATTTCTTCCTTCACACATAAAAAATAACTTTATTTCTCATATTTTAATGCCTATTTCAGAACAATGGACTTCCAGACCATTTTCTGTTATGTTCTTCCAGCACTGAACACCCTGAAATACAGCAAGAAAAAATACCTGGGGCCTTAGTTCTATTATGCAGTTTGATAATCTAATCATCCAACCATTCTATCCACTTAAGGCCAGTGTTTCAGTCAAGAAGACAGTCTTGCTCCAGACAAGCCTGAACAATGAATCAGCCCCTCTGCAGAGGTTAAATTCTTATTAAGTTTCCATCTTAATAAGGAATGTTATGATTGTCTCATGGCAATGCAAAAAACCCCAAAGCTATTATATAACCTGTCTTCTGTCTTCTCCAGAAAGGCACTGCATTAACGATAGACCGGGAAACCTGTCTGCTTACAAGAACATCTCACCATTGCTTAGTACATTACTGGAAAACGTCTAAGTTACGTATTTGTTTCATTTTGAAAAGCAAATTTATTTACTCAGAATAAAATGGCCAAGAGCAGCAGCACTGAATGCACATCTCCTCTAAAAAAAACCCCAAAACTACGGAAGTATGCTAGCTCTTTTCTACATTTTCTAAGCTAAGAAAAACCCTAACTTCACTCCCACCCAAAGCACTACAGAGCAAACAAAAAAGCAAACTGCATTTTTTTTTTTTTGCCTATACTGGATTCTCAGAGAAGATGACAGAAAATTCAAGGCCTTATTCTGACCATTAGTCACAGTCCAACATATCCTAAAGATCACATAAGGGAACATTTGTATACCAGCAGAGAAGTTTATTAAACCCTTCTAACTGAGTAAATAATGTCGTTCAATGCACTTTCAAACTGTGTTTTTAAAGCACTAGTTCAAAGGCTGATTTTAGGGGATTCCTCCTGCAAAAGACTGCATTTTAAAGTTATTTATTATGCATCCTAGACCCCACTCTGCAGATCTTACCAGGTTTACTGTTAAAAATTTAGATGTTAAATCTGCAAGGGTCAAATGGCTCACTAACTTTGTGTTTGATGGAGGCAAAGTTAACAGCTAGGAAGAGGGAAAAAGAAACGGAAGCATACACCACACAGAAGTTTGCCATCTCAGGCTAGCAGCTCAGCCCACAATGCAAGCTGCTATTCACACATCACAAAAGGACCTCTTCATACTATCTATGGAGCTCAAACTTGTACACTACTCCTAAGTGGAATAATAAGTTTAGTGCTTACATTCTCTTATCTTGGTCTCCATACAATTCAAGGTATACATAGCATGAGCAACCCACAGTCACCCTTTCTTGTATTTCCCTTTGCATTAACATGCACACATATTTTCTTTATCCACAACTTAAATATTTTTCTGGTTTCAATGTATTGCCATTGTGCACATTATGCAGACTTCTGAAGATCCACAATACACACCTGTATCAGGGTAATATCACACGCATACATCATATGTTCTCAGGAAGAAGTATGAGGAGGTCTAGCCACAGATTTGCAAAGGGGAAGATGTGGGCCAAAATTACCCTGTCCACTTGCACATCCTCTGTGTAGGGTAGGGAAAGACATAAAAACTGTGAGCAGTTATAAGACCTGGCCAGAGCCCAGAGGCATCCACTTGAAAGAGAGAGGGCAAATGTGTATAGCTTTTCACCAGCAGCTAACTGGCAGCTAGGAAGAGTGTTACAAGGCAGAAGAGTGAAGGTGCAACATTCATAGAATCCAAGATATACATGGGAACAGCGTAGGATGAAATAGCTAGTGATTGGAGATTGCTGGATCCCTTCAGCCTAGTTGCAGCAGGAGCCTTTGAAAAATTTACTGTATTCCCAAAGGGAAGCCAGAAAAAGTAGGTTTGTTCCCAGTATCAATTGGTGCAGTCATGGGAAATTGCATCAGAGTGTTGTTCAGCAAAGGTATGAACTTGAACCACAGAACAAGAGGAAGAACATCTTCAAGGCAAATAGGTTGAGTAAATTATGCAGTGACATAGAAAGTTGTAGCCTCAGTTATTCACTCTCCTTTCATGTAAACCAAAGACATCTGTGTATTAATTTCATCAATTATGATTAAGTTTAATTTTAAAAGATTTCTAGAGATGAAAAAACTAATTAATTAGTTCTGCTTTTATGTTCATTAGTTCAAAAGTAAGCTGACCAATAAGCTGCGTAAATCTGAAGTATTTTAACAGTAGCAGGGCTTGGAATTTTATTTTAAACTCCCTAGGAAACAGAGGAACACAACTGATCTCTATTTTGCACAATCCCTATGCTCTTTGATCTTTCTTTCCCAGAAATGCCAGTCTTCATGTTTTAGCACACCTAATGCTACCAAAGACACTTCAAATGAGAAAGTGCACACTCTAAAAAACTTGACCTGATACTTATTTTCTTTCTTTAAAAAATAAAGGGAAAAAAGCTCTTGGTAGTTAGCACTTTAACAAATTTATATATCACCGAGTAATTGTTGCTTAAAGCCAAAACACAAAGTCATTTAAATAAAATAACAGAAACAGAAAATCCAGCATTTAGAATCACCCAATGCAAAATCCAGCATTTAGCACCATCTTTTCCTCTGTTACACAAAGATGAAGCACATGGGTTTTGCATGTATGATTTATGCAGTAAACGAGGAAATGAAATGCTTTCACCATTTAAAGTAACATTCTTGACACTACTGCGGCCGCGCCTCCTATGCACTGCCTGCTCTATGGGGAATTGCCCCATTGCTGCACACATTTCAGTGATCCACTTACCACCATTTCATCCTCAATTCTCCTTTGTGCACCACTGCACAAAGGGCTGACATGGAACAACATAGGCTCCACAACTCAGGGTAATTGCAGACCTCACTCTAATCTCAAGAGCAGATCCGCATTTTCACTGGAGGTGTCGCGGTCGGGCGCGCAGAGGTCCGACCACCTCCCAAAGGGAGAAGGGTTGAGGGTAAATTGGGATATCTCCCCTCCAGGCTCGCAAGCAGACACGGAGACCGGAAGAAGTATCTAATAAGTTTATTACTAAATATATTCTAATAAAACCTTATTTACTCTATGGAAATACTACAATAT
>VZZY01010430.1:0-10332 GCA_013400335.1 Eurystomus gularis | reverse complement strand
ATTCTTTCAGTTTTGGCTCGTGGCAGCGGCTCACGGCGGTGGCAGCGATTGCGCACCTTACGGCCGGCGGCAGCTCACGGCTTCTTTCTCTCCCCCGGATTCCTGGAGCAGTGGGAGTCAGCAGTTCTGCCCAGCGGCTCTCCGCGGCGGCTGCTCCCTTCTTTCTAACTGCTTAGTTTCTTCAGGGGTCTGCACTGACAGCTCAGTTCAGTTCCCCCCTCTCTGGCTGCTTGGCTTCTTCAGGGGGCTGCGCTGACAGCTCAGTTCGGTTTCCCCCCCCTCCTCCTCGCTCCTCTCCGGCAGCGGCGGAGGGAGGGGGGGGGTGCACTCAGCAGGAGCGATGTGCTCCCTTTGTGCAGTGAGGCGGAAAAGAGAGAGTTTGTTTACTTTTTCAAAATTTATGGCTGGCGTTATCTCGCTTCTGGTCTTCCTGGAGGATTTATGGGAATTGCAGACTAGATTTATGGGAAATTGAGTTCTTTGCTCACTGTTTTAATAAGGCAGAAAAAATCATGTGGTCGGTTCACCACAGGAGGCTTGGTGCTTGTAAATACCTTTAAAAAACAAGCAACAAAAGAACTACCAGACAATGCCCAACAAAAATTGGATCTTGACATGAAAAAGGTACCAGGAAAACTAAAACAATCGAATTTTTAAAACCAACAAAAATATACAGTGCATACGAGAATTTTACTTGGATCACGATCTACTTTTAAAGATCTTTTATAGCAGAGGCGACCATTACGAACAGGCAAGAGAACTGAGCCTGCTACTAACATCAAGCACATTCTTGCCATGATTACTGAACTGTAAGATTTTCTTCTGTGCTGTTTTAGGTAAAATTTGTAATGGACAGTACTACTGCCAGCATGGCCCCTTTCCACATTTTCACGCTCTGTTGTTACTGAACACTGGCAGTGAACACTGATGAGCTGACAGCACTTACTCTTACAGAAACATAGGGAAATGTAATTACAATATAAATCTACAAGACCAGATCAGAAATTCTTGTTCCTTTCATATGTGATGGTAGTTCTGCCCATTTTTATAGATCACATCAGTACTGAAGGGAAGTTATCAACGAAAATTTTGTAAATAAGGTCCAACGAATATGATGCTAACTGTATGAGCAAAATTAATCATTGGTAGTTTTCAAATTTTACAAGCCTCATACTGAATACACATTGAAAATGAAGATAAAAAACCAAAATGGATTATTGGGGGTACTACAAAGCAAGTTCCTCATGACCTTTCCCTTTAATCATTTAGTCACCACAGTGATCAGCCTTTTCAGCGCAGGGCTTTTACTTACCTTCTCAAAGAAAGGGCAATTTTCCTTACCAGAGAAAGGAGTGATTTCCTTTATAGCAACAAAAAATACTTCTTTCCTGATTAAACACTTATACCTTCTTTTCCACCTACATCCAGAAAATGGTTAAATTAAACCTAACATTCAATCCAGTGCACACCACTAGGTCCTGAATTTCCAGAGTTACCTTGAGGCATAATAAAAAGCCAACAGGAGTTGCTCCTGGCTTCAGAAGGGCTCTACAAAATAAAAATATCCAGTTCTGAAGAATCTGTTCGGGAATTCTGCAGGCAATAGGCCCTTCAGTGATCATCAGTTTCAAATTAAAAATCTGACCTTTTCTACATAATATGCTAAGAAGCATATGGGAGGTTTAGATTCTCAAAGTGTTCAACCCAAACGCATTTGAAGTCCTTTGGAAATTATTTCAGTAAGAAAAGGATCAGAGCCAAAAAACTGATAAGCATCAAAAAGTGCTGACAGTATGTGTGATCACACTTCATGCCCCATGCTATTCTCTATATTTTGGTTTTGTACGTATCTAAACAAAACCCCTCTTAACTTTTAAGTCTGGCTGCTTTTGCCTCTCTCATGGTGATGTCTAAATCCTGACGCTTCCTCTTGCTCAGTGAGTGCCAGAAGCCGAATAAACAAAAGGGGTCTTATGCCTAGGAAAGCAGCAAGATGGAGAAATCTCAAGGAAAGCAGGAGGAATATTAAACATTCTCCCTCCTACTTCACTCATCTTCTTCAACAGGCACAGGAGTGATAAAACTTGACCTAAAGGAGGCCTATAACAACATCCTACTGTGCTTCAGGCTCTCTTGCTCAGGACCAACGAAGCCTAGCCTAGGCACAGGACAAAGATCAGCTCCCCTACAGCAAGTCAGAAGCTACTCCACAGCCTCTGTCCCTGCACCATGCTGGTGGGTTAGCAGCATAAAAGCCCCACACTGAAATCTGGGCAGGGGCAGCTGACTAGAATGAACATCAAAAACATGCTTCTGCAGTGCAAAATAAATAAGTAGATGACTTAAGCAGTCACCTATTTGCACTCTGTGGCCATTTACCACAGCAAGCACCCCAGGCCATCTGGGGTCTTCTATTAGAAAAATGAAGGCTTCTGCCTTAAAAGATAGCAAAGCTACCTCTTTCTGAAAGCCAGACACAGCCATTACTGGCCACAAACCATAACTTGCCCAGATCTATATACAAGTGCTCATACACTGGTTAGTTTTGATTTATTTGTACTGCTACAACCAGACATAATACCAAGTTTTTTACCACTCTCTTCCTTTTAGTTCTGGTTAAGACACAAGGGCTACAGTAAGTCTATACATTAGCTGATATCCTCAATTTATTTTCCATCTTTTTGTAAAGTAAAATACTGTCTTCTGAATACACCTAAAAATACTAGGCTCACAAACAGCCAGCAGTTTAAAATATCCAGACCATTAAGCATCTAAATGGTTCAGAAGATCTGAGTCATGATTTAAATTACATCATCTGAAGTAAGTTTCTTTTAGTGTTTAGAAAAATGCTACAGACTTCTAGAAACTCAGACTTGTGCAATATTATGGGATGTAAGCAAATATTTCACACAAAAGGGGAGAATTACCAAGTTAGCTTGTTTGCCTACTAGCCATAGAAGAACTGTCGCTCAGGTACACATATAATTCTTCTCCAGTCAGTCTGTCTTCACACCAGGCTTTTTAGCCCTGTGATAAGCAATGTACCAGTGTCAATACTGTGGTACAGAATACGGTGAAAATACCATCATGGCTTACTGTGCTCTGGAACAGTTCTCAAAAAATTGCAGCCACCATAGGAATGAAAGCCTGAAGCGACAGTAAATGAAAGAGGAAAAAGTTCTCAATGCCTGTTCCCTTAAAAAAGATGAACAAGAGAGGAAAAAAAAAATCACTCTGAATTAAACACCCTCTGCTTCATCCAGTAAACTCAAAGTTTGTCTGGGGGAGAGTATTCCTCCCTCCCCACGTTCCTTCCTCTTCTACTTGTACATTCACCATACTAAGCTTTTCTATCCACTGAGATTGTTTAGTATTTTCTGCAACAAAAAAAATAATGTGATTAAACAAAAGTGATCTTCCTACTTAAAAGTCGTGCACTAGACTTCCTTCAATCTCTCCTACACCTCATGCATTTACAAAGCAGGGACGTGAAGCCATTGCAGCTAGTGGAATATATCTCCAGTGAAAACATAACTAGAAATAAAACATTGCAGAAAACAGATTTGCCTTTGTAAAAAAATTATTACTGAATATATGGAGATATAAAATGAATGGACAAGTACTAAAAAATTGAATATCGCAAGAATGAACAGTTGAAACAGTCCTTATGTACGCCACTGAAAATTCACCTCTTAAAAGTGGTTTTCTCCGAGATGAAGAGTTCAGCGTGCGCCTTCAGTTTCAGCAGACTGAGAACCATGAACTTTCTAGGCAAAAGCAATCTGCACGACCACATCCCTTTGCAGGATCTGTATGCACAAAGCTGCAGAAGCCAGGTTAACCAAGGTCTCCACTTCATTACTAAATTGGTCATGTATTACAATATTGCAAAAACGTATGCAGAAAATTCTGTAATACTTCATTTTAAAGCCTAATACAAGCCCCCATCATTGTCACATAACACTTCCAATAAATATTAATAGATTCATCTCTCTTGTGGCATCTTTGTGACGAAAATCAGCACCATGCTTCCTGTTTCTGCCAGGAAACCAAGACACTTTGAGACTAGTTTGAGAAGCTGAGATGGAGAATTTCACTTGCTCCTGGTAAAGGCAAGTTCCGTACTTTGCCTGCAACTCACCCCTGTGCATATATACCCTGGGAATTTGGACTCTCCAGTTTTGAAAACCACAACCACAGTACTTTGAGGTTTGGGTTTTTTACCCTCTGAGGAGCTTTTCCAAATTTAAAGTGAATTAGCAGCAATCTTCTTTTTACTCATAACTCCTTCCTTCTCTTCTGCCTCAACTACAAACCAGTTCCCAGTGAACTACACAAATGTTTCCAACAGGATGCCAACACAGACAAGTATCTGCTGCATGGCAGTGTAGTTTTGCATTTGTTGCTCGATTCCCCAGTCTCATTCTTCTCCATATAAATTTTGGACGCTACCAGCTCAGTGCCCCACGGCTGATCAGACTACCAAAAACAAGCCCCAGCAAATAACATTTTGCAGAAATGCCAGTTTGCGTCCCCAGCTGACAACCCTGCCTGTTTCTGCACCAGCCTGGCTGGCAGATACGTGATGTAGCATCAGCCTACGACATTTATTCATCTGCATGTCATTTTTCTTCAGAAACATGCATGAACAAGGAATCTACTACTCCCTGTTAAAAATACCACAGAGGTTGCATTTAACAGGAATGCAACAGAAGCCCACTGTTCTTTAACAGGACAATAGAGGCATGTGTCCTGTTGCTCTCATACATGCTCTGCCAAACTCTTTTGGGGAGAATGGATAAAAGCCTCCCACCACTCATTGAGCCTCCCACTTGCATACCTATTTTCATGTGTAAGCATGAGAAGTCAACCCTGTGACCCTGTTCTACAGTAATACCATTCAATTCATGGAGGTAAATAACTTTGTTCCAGATAAACGTAGATTTCACAACTGCTTCAAGTTTTACAGGTTCATTTAAAATAAAAGGTAACTTATTATAACTAAATATTCTACATACTGTAACATAGGACCTTACCACAAAGAAAACTTGCATAAATGTTGATATAAAAAGGCAATTCACCTAAAATAAACTTGTAGTAAACAAGTATTTGTGCCTAATGAGGGTAAGTTCAGTGATATCGTTATGACAACAGTCTATCAGAACTCAAGAGTATGCTCCACAGATTTTAGAATATTTAGCTTCCTTTCAGTCTTTTTTCAAAGAACACCAGTATGGAGTAGACTACTTTCAAATGCAGGATTACTGTATATTCTGCAAAAGTTCACGTTTTTAAAATTATTCCAGTGGGAGTCAGGGTGTGCAGCCCCACATGTGGAAGCATACAAGGGGCGTGCAAGGAATCCATCTTCCTTTCACCTGGCTGCAGCTAGAAGCTTCATTTTGAGAGGTAAAAATTTCTCAAAATATCAAAAATTCAGACGTGCTAATTTGCATGTTGTGATTTTTATGTACAGATCTAAAGTTCACCAGAATAATCTCATTGAAAACTTAATGGAACCATTTCGGAGGCTTCACAGACTCCCAAAACTGGAAGACTCCCTGACACACAAATTATTTTGTAAGCAGACACTACTGCAGGACACCACTTACCAATCCGTGTCACTATGGATAGGATCTGCATGCTCGCATTACCAGTTTACGGAAAAGGTGCACATACACAGATGGTACTGCTGAAGTCATTTATCCATTTTCACTTCACTTGCAAGTAGACCTGTTTAAACCTTACCAAAAGCTGCACCAGAACTGTTAATGTCTGATGAAATCTGTATGCTCTCTCACATTATGGGAATAAAGGGGTCTGTGCTTCCTACTATCAAAGAAAGCTTCTATAGTCCTACATTTACCCTGCCTGTGTGAATCTGGACAAATCTCTGAATCTGGACAAATCTCTACACATCTCAGTCTTTGCTCTCCTGTAAAATGGGTCTAAACTACCCACCTTTCTCTCAGAAAAATTCATATCCATTAGGGCCTGTAAATAGCTCCTTAAAATTTTTTACATTTCTTTGCAAATTAATGGTTCCAGCCATCGAAATTTCTAAAGGGAGATAAGAAACTCAGCCCTTTCAATTTTGTAAGATGGTTACTACAGAAGAACAGCCATATCCATTTTTGTGAGTGGTGGGTAGAAACAAGTGTAACACGAAAGCAAAGACAAGGTGGCACAGCCACAACTTCAGCTTTTGCTACTCGTGTGCTTTCCTTTTGATCAAACTGCCAGAGAAAATGCACACCATTTACAGGTAACAACACCTGCACAAAAAAAAAAAACCAGAAAAAACTACCGGGAATAAAGGTGAAATGGTGGACAGCTAATCCAATCATATAATCAGTTAATAAATTGCAGGGGTATAATCAATACCATATACAGTAGCAGGCAGTTTCAGATTCACTATCAATTAGAAATTAAACATGGGAAAAATAATTAACCCTTGCACAGAAGAGATGCTACTGGGAAGTGCTGTAAATCAAAAGATGACTAAATATCCACCTCCTGCAGCAACACAAGTATCTATGGTATCTACCTGTATCACCAAGGTAAAGGCTAACCAAACTACAGATATGTCTCAGTGTATTAGGTCAACCGCTTATTGCTTCAATTTCTTTTGTATTTTATGGATTTAGTTCAAGATGGTCTGTTGCTTACTGTCCTCAAATCACCCCTTAAAATGAAAGTGAGTGCAGCTGCAAATCTGTTCCTTTGCTGCATAATCCATCAGTCTAAGTCAAAACTGCACAAGCTGGACAGCCTTTAATTGGAAAGTCCTGGATGTGGTAAGTCATCACCTCAGTACAATCATATTTATTAAATGAGTGAGTAAGACTGACACTGACACTACTGTACAACTGTAAAAAGAACATTTTAATTAAAAATTTCCTTAAAAACTAAATACACTAAGCTGCTGATCACAAAAACACTTTAATCCTTTGCAGAATGCAATTACAACTTTGCTGCCAGAAAATTCTCCACATTAAGTATGTCGCTGTTAACTAGTCTGAAGCTGACTACTTATCTATGTTTAGCCCATATCTGGGGCTAAACTATAGCAGTTGTGCTATCACTTGATGACCCCTCCCCCGCATAGAAGAGGGCTTGAAAAAAGGAGAAGAAACCTATAGGTTGAAATTGAAAGTGGATTTAATGAAACAGCCAAACTAATACCAATGCCAATATAATGTATACAAACCTATACTCAGCCCAGCAAATGTACAGCAGTCACAATAAATGGGAAGGATGTCAGGCATGGTAACCTTCAGGTATGGGGAGAAGAAGGATCAGGAGGAGCCCTAGGCCAAGCAGAAGGCCACCCCTCTGTCCTCAGCAAACTTCTCCCATTACAACGAGTATGACATTGGTATGGGATACATACCAACTCGGGCCAGCTTCCCTGGCTGACTCCAAACTGCTAATGGCCTGCAGACCATGGCTATTCATAGCTCATTTTGAAACCACTATTTTTGGCAAACGAGAATTCTCAACCTGCTAAACCCAGAGTTTCACTTTAAGGCACAGCTGTGTTTTGTAAGATTGTATTTTATGTTTAGTTGCTGACTTTGTCTATATTGATCAGTACATTCCATTCTAACTCAAAAGTTTAATACAGCTGAACAGATTCCTGTGCACCAGCAGCAACACACTGCAAACAGCTGTTCAACTTCTGAATCAACCTGTGAAATATCTTTGAAGACATATCCTGCATCAAAACCACTAATCTACATCAACCAATAACAAGATTAAAAATACATCAAAACAGAAACTCAAAATATAATTAGGCTGAAGAGGCATATCTCCTCCCTGCACCCTCCCACTTATATTCTCAGGGGCTGTCACAAATGACTACACGCAAAAAAGCTCTTTGTAAGTATGAATGCAGGAAGTATTTATCCCTTGCAAACGTGTGATGAAGCCCACATGTATGCAAACTCTAAGGCACACACAAATCCTCTGAGAAGTATGGTCGCATCTGCATTCCCCTGACTTGCGTATTTAACAACTGACAGAGGCTAGAGGATGAATGATTGTAGCACACTTTTCCTACAAGTGCTAAAAATAGTATTCAAAATACTGGATGAGGTCTAGCTGTAAAAAGAGAAAAATGAGTATCTATTTAAAGAGAGAACTCTGCTTCTTCCAATGGTGATTTCTAGAAAAAAAGAATGCATGAAGCAGAACAGCTTCTTAAGTTTTGAGACACTGTTAGCGGTTAACAGAAGATAGATGCAGAATTTTGATTACAGGATTAATGATATCTACCATATTAAAAGAAATTCATATGGAGTATCTCCAGCAACTGTTATTAAGTATCACCACTAACACAAATATGGAAAAACAGAATATGAAGTATACTAAATATTCCTTCTCTACTGCACAACTTCCTCCAATTCAGCTTCAATTTTGTTGTTGCATTCATATTTCTACATTTAAACCCTTTGGAAACTTTCTCTACTTGGCCCTCCATTTACCTGAGAAAAATAAGTATCACCAGCTCAGGTAAAGACTCTTGCTTTAATAAAATAATACCACAGAGAATGCTTTGCTTTTAGTTCTATTCAAGCCTCCTAGCAGCTTAAAGTAGTTCAATGTTTGCTGCAGAGCTTTATTCAGGTTTTTTTATATTCAGTATTTTATTTGTTTAGCATGTAGCATGACCAGGAAGGCTCCAAAAAGGGCTGATTTTCTCCTTATTAGTAGTGAAGGTACCCACTACACTGCTTCTGCAAAGACTATTATGCAGGAGGATATTGTCCTCAACAAACTGCTTTAGAAGAGTTACAGACAACGAAGTAACAAGTGGAGAAGACTAAAATTAATTATGGTATGGTAATAACATACAATGTATATCTGAAGATACAAAATAGACTCATAGAATCATTCAGGTTGGAAAAAGCCTCTAGGATCATCTAGTCCAACCTTCTTTAAACATCTCCCTAACCCCTAGACCATGTCCCGAAACACCACATCTACCCTTTTTTTACATCTCCCCTTTTTTTTTTAAATCTCCTGGGACGATGACTCCATCACCTCCCTGGGCAGCCTGTTCCAATGCCTAACCACTCTTTCAGTAAAGAACTTCTTCCTGATACCCAATCTAAACCTCCCCTGGTGCAACTTCAGGCCATTACCTCTCATCTCATCATTAGTTACCCGGGACNGTGAGCTTCATTGCCCTTCTCTGCACCCATTTCAGCACCTCAATGTCCTTCTTGTACTGTGGCGCCCAAAACTGGACACAGTGCTCAAGGTGTGGTCTCATGAGTGCCAAGTACAGGGGCACAGTCACCTGCCTACTCCTGCTGGTCACACCGTTTGTGATACAGACCAGGATGCCGCTGGCTTTCTTGGCCACCTGGGCACACTGCTGGCTCATGTTCAGCCGGCTGTCCACCAGCACCCCCAGGTCCTTTTCCCCAAGCGTCACTGCACATTGTTATGACTGAAGTGCAGGACCTGGCACTTGGCTTTGTTAAACCTCATACAACTGACCTCAGACCATCAATGCAGCCTGTCCAGACCCCTTTGCAGAGCCTCCCTATGCTCAAGCAGATCAACACTCCTGTGATCCTTTTAATTTGCAAAGTTATCATAACCCATAAATGTCTTTACCATCTCTGAATAGATTCTGTTCAGCAATCCAGGACTCTCATTTAGTCTAATGCTCAGATTATTTGCAAAGCCATGTACCACAGGAATACAATGGCCTCCTCTGAGGATGCTTCTGTGGGATACAGTGCATGCTACAGACAGAAATTGCCCTAAGACAAGCCTAGCCACTTCATTAAACCATCATTATTAGGTGACTTCACTGCAGAGTTGACATTTGTAGCAAAAATTCACAACACTCCTTAACAAAGTGCCTTGTTAAGGTATTTTCCAGAACAGGACCTCAGCTCCACACTTGCTAACATGCAACCTCTTGGCTTTGATCATTCTGTGCATCAGCCTCACCTGACCTTTCAGCATTAAGAGCAATGTAGAGACAACAGCTTCACAAGGCAGGTCTAAGAGACACCCACAAAATGTGCATGCAGGTATGCATCCAAGTTTCTGTAAGAAATTGTAAAATAGATTTCTCTATGGTTATTACATATAGAGGCTGGTACTTAGAAAAGTGACAGTCCACTTGTGCTTAGGCAGGACAAGGGCAACAAATGCTGACACGTTTTCATATTGTATGGTGAGCTTCTGAATTTTACAAGTCTGATCCTAACATCTAACTCTTACTATTTGGAATTTATTATCCTGGATAGACTTGGATTTGAAGTCCACCTTTAGAATCACTTTAGATATAGAATCATAGAATCACCTAGG
>VZZY01010427.1:143252-193180 GCA_013400335.1 Eurystomus gularis | reverse complement strand
TGAACCTGCTTTAGCAGGGAGGTGGACTAGATGATGATCTCCAGAGATCCCTTCCAATCCCTACCATTCTGTGATTATGTGATTTCTTTCTTTTAATACCTGTTCATGCATGTTTGCTCCTTGCATACCTTTCCTAGGTCTATAGTACCATGGTTATGTTTCAGGGGTGACTGATTTGGTGTAGGAAGTATATGTTAAATATACATCTTAATTTAATCAAATAGGTTTGGAATTTGTTTCTAGTGAGTTATTCACACTTCTCTAAACAAAACTGAAATCTGTTTTTGTTGAAAATGACCCTTATTTCTTTTGTCATTGAGAATGAAACAGCAGAACCAAATTACTGTGTTGTATGCCAACACAGAATATCAATTAGAAACAAGAAGAGTGCTATTCTTTCCTGTGACAGAAACAAAATTAGGCAATAAATATAAGGATGATTTATACCTCCTGTCTTTTATTTTACTACATTTTTTTCCAGTTGTCTTGTAGCAAAATTTATTTTCCCTGCTTACACAATAAAGACTAATTTATTTCTTTGAGAAACATATTTGCTAGCTCTCCTTTCCTTTCTTGCAAGGAAGCTTCTCCCCTCCTGCTTCCTTCTATTTTTCAGTCTATGGAAAATGGCTGAAGGTAGAAGAAGATGGATCACAGTTCTCTGAAAATTTTCTCTGCAGCCTCTGAGCTTCAAGAGGTGAAAATATCTCCTGATTTAAATTCCTGAATTAATTGTTTACTCCTTCTGAATGGCAAAAAAGCTGTTTTGGTCCAAGTTTCTAATTGATGCTGTCATTTTACATACTTCACACCAGTTAATCTGGGCGCCAGCATCTAGCTACAGATTTACTGCTTTGGATGTTTGTGACTTTCTTTTAATGAATCTTTACCATTATGCTGATTTTTTCTAATTAGCTATTCCCAATTATTCTCATTTTCATCTAATTAAAATGCCATACTAAAAATATAAGTGAAGATTCAGTTAATTTGTCTTACAAATGGATGCATAATTAATGAAAGATTGAAAAAAAAGTCAACTCACAATGTGATTCTGGTACTTTTTTCTGCAGTGTGCTCTCTCCCTAGCGATATAAAAAAAAAAACAGTCAAAAGATTTTCTTGAATTTATAAGCAGACTTAGGGCTGTATTTGAGTAACTATCTCTCAGACAAAATAGACATATTATATTAAAAATTTACTATCACCTTCCTACATCACACAATTGTTTACAACCCAAGTGCTCTCAGGATTTTATCTGTCTGCTTTGGTTTCACCAAATTTTAAATATGTGTTTCAGTAAGTGGGGTTTTTGTGTGGTCTGCCTCAAAGGAATGAATTCCATCATGTTATGAATATAAGTGTGATGTCTTTTATGGTAAGTGCTGTTGAAGAAGTGATGATGAAGAACATCTATCTGTAGGCGCTGACTACTAATATCTAACTCCATTATTAGTTTAACCTTCACCTTCTGAAGTGAAGATAACAAAAAGACATGAAGTTAATGGTACTCTCTGAACTAATCTATAAGGTAAATACACCTCCATTAGATCATTATTAAAATAAAAATTATAGGTTAATTCAAATTTTCCTGTTTCAGGTGTGATGGAGGGGGTTTTGTTTGGTTGGATTTTATATATATATATACCTTAACACTGGTCCTGCATGCAAACCTGATTAGGAAATTTGAATAGTGCCTGTACTCATCTGGAGCACTCTGATCTGACAGAGTACATATGAGACAGCATCAAGTATGCACTACACATCTTGTGTGTAGGCTTGCTCCTAAATCAGTATTTTTACCTTACTGGTAGTTCATCTTTTAACATTAGGACTTGGAACTGTGGAAACACTGGATTCATGCTTATCTTTGTAGTCTTTGATCCAGCCAGTCATTCACCCAGTCAGGCTCATGGAAAAATGACTACTTCATCAAAATTGCATACAGTAAATATTCCACCACAGCTGTGAATCTGGTATTTCCCAAAATAGCAATGATTTTATTTGGAACATTATTCATTATCAATTTATTTAAATTTAATTATTTCTTTTTGTGCTACTGTGTTTGCTCAATTCAGCAGATTGCTCCTGTTCTGTTGTTCTGGGGGTTTTGTTGGTTTGTTTGGTTTTTTTTTAAAAGACAAAGTGAATATTTTATTATGACTATCCATTATTAACAGGATTTATCAGCACAATTTAAAGCCTGAATTGTCAGGATTTGCAGCACAGGTTAATCTTTCTGATGAGGTAAGATCAGCAGATAACATGGGAAGGCTTTTGTAGAGGGGAGAATAGAATTGATAGATGACACATGAATGATGTTTTCCAAAGAAGAAGTTTAGGTCCAAGAATGTATGAAGCAGATGGGATATAAGGCCACACCACCTCCTGCTAGGTCCACAACACACACAATTTTACCTTCCCCTTGGATACCTGATGCTTTTACCACATGAGTTGCTGCATTACTGGTAGAGTCCACTCACAAAGGCCATGGGCTTTGGCTGATGACCTTTACTCTCAACCACACCTAAGTGAAGTAGCAAGTTAAAATTGCTTTTATAGCCTTGTTGTGGGGTTTTGCTTTAGGGCACTGGAGTTAGAGAGGTCCTCCCTGCCAAATATCAAAGGCCTCTAACAAAAAGAAATAGAAAGTCTGTTCAAAGCAATAGCTGCAGACAATAGGAACAGATTGGTAAGCAACCTAAATACATTCACTGCTACAACAGCTCACAGTCAAGCAGCACTCACAATCATTGGTGGTAGTGTCAGGGCATGCAAAAAGAGTGCATGCAAAAAGTGTTGGCAAGGCCCATCTAGATATCTAGATGGCCCATCTAAATGAAAACTCATTCTTCTTCCGCTTAGGACATTTACCCTAAAAAAAAGTGGGTGAATCCTTCCTTTCAGTGCTGTTTTATGTGACTGGAGGAGAGTGACATCCCCAGGTTACCTGAGCATTTTCTTACTTGCAAAGCTTTGCATCAGTTCTGAGTTCATTCCCCATCATTCTCTCATGCCTCTTCCCCACTGACTTGCCAGTTCCTTCCCCGATGCACTAAGGAACTTTATGTTTTGATAGTTTGGGGACTTAAACATGGGGGTGCCTTTTCATCTTATAATCACCTCAACTAATCTAATTGATGCTTATTAGCTTTTCTGCAGATAACTTGAGGCAAACTCTGCAGCCCAGCTGGAAACTAGTGTTCTCTCTTGAAACTTGAAAACAATTACATATCAGACCTGAATTTACCTTCTATCACTGTCCACAATCTTTTCCAGGACTAGTTTCTGTTACAATGCCTATAAGAGCACAGCCATACTGAGTAACTGGTAGAGTACTTAAAAGACTGGCAAATAGATTCATGACGCTGGCATTCCTAATAGTATTCCTTAACTTATTTTAAATGCTGGCATCCTTGAAGGAATGCTATGACTCAACGACCTGACATCAACACCTCTCAAGTGCAACTGATGTCACATGAATCCTTCTCTCACCCTGCTCCAGTGCAGCAAACCAACAGGACTAGATTCCAGGATGGAAACAGCAGCGCAGAGATTTCTCAAAGGAAAGCTGTTGTCCTTACAGTCTTGCAAGAACTTCAGCAACTTATTTGTCTATGCAGATGTCGCGGTCAGAGCGCAGATGTCCGAACCACCTCCTAAAGGGAGAGGGATTGAGAGCAAAGTGGAATATCTCCCCACCAGGCTCGTAGGCAATCACGGAGATCGAATGAGTATTTAACAAGTTTATTATTAAATATATTCAAATAAAACTGTATTTACGGAAATATTATGGTATCAAAGAACACCACGCCCACCCATTCATTCCCCCTTTCACCCACTGAGAGATAAGGGTAAATAAGAACTTAATTATGTCAAAATATGACCTGTATGTGTGGATGGTGCGTGTGCGTGCGTGCATGTGTTGGAGGATCTCAAAATGATTTATGGGGGTTATAGTCCTTTGTTCGCTGTTTTAATAAGGCAGAAATTCTTAATATGTGGGTCAGTTCACCACAGCAGATATGCGGGAAAAATATTTAAGAGCTATAAAATGAAATATAATATTTTGCAGGAAGAATAATTTTATTATATTAATTTAAAATTTATTCTTGACTCTTTGAATATTAACTGGGTTGTTTTTATCATAATAAGGCAAATGGCTCAGACTTCAAAAAGTGAAGTCAGCAAAGTTTGTCTAGCAAGTGTATTCTTGTTTTATATTATTTGACATTTAGTGTATAGCACAAATCTTTTTTTTTTTAATCAAATAGCTCAAAAATTTATATAAGGAAAACATTAGGTCATTAATTTATCTTAAGTCTTTATTGTAAGTCTTTTGACAAGGTATATTTTTCCATCCAGACTAGTCAATTTACTACATGTAATCTGCCATGATGGTGTAAATATATGGTATCTCTGTGAAAAATGAAGATGTTTATTCACATCTCTTTATCTTAGGCACCTAAAGTGAAATCACTCATGTAATACAAATGACTGGCATCTCTCACTAGGGGAATTCAGACTCTCCTCCTTCACTACAGAAAGGCAGACAGTTTAGACTCCCAGAATGAACGTTTCTTAGAGTGATGGTGAAACAACCCCCATCTTACTTTCTCCTCCATGTTCCCAGCTAAAATTTCTGCCCTGGTGTGATTATGACCTTTTTGCCTTTTTTTTGCACAGGACCACAGGTTTCCTGCATATACCTGGTGCCCTGAGTAAGGCCTTTCAGCATTCTTGCTTTTCAGGTGAACCTCAGTGCCCATTACTCAATTAGTGCCTAATAAACAAACAAACAAACAAACCCCAAACTTTCTTGGCATTTATCCTTAGATTATTTTATAGAATGTCTTCTTTCAAGAAAAAACAAGTACCTTTGAAAACATTTCTGAAATTAGTACATAAATGTAGATAAAAACAATACTGATTTTATGTAATTTAAAAGTATTTTTCCTGTGTCTAAAGCTAAACTTGTAATTTCAACCCCCTTTACAGTCAGTCAAGAGCAATACATCTCGCAGTAGTGTATTTTAAATGCGTTACATTCTATACATGCCTAATTCTTTGCTTTGGCTGTTAAGGAAATCTACACAGCTAGGTTAATGTTTAAATGTCCACAGTTAGGTTAGGTAAATCCCATCCATAGAAACTTACTGAAAGAACAACTTGATTATTTGAAACCTTTGTGAGGCTGCATGATTAGGAAGTGTTCTGGGATTGGTGCTAATCTCTGTTGAACACTGATTGTTTTTCAAAAGGTTTCTGTCTCAGTAGTGGAGCCAAAACAAAAAGTGACCATTGAACAATTGTGCTCTTTACTACAAAGTCTCCTTATGGAAAAAAATTGATACATTTATTTTAAATTTACTGTCAGAAGTTTGCAGCCAATTTTAACTTGCTCTTATCCAAGGTTTAAGGTATTTTAAGGACACAAAGCTCAAACAAAACTTGCAGAAATACTTCAAAGAAAATGGGCATTTGCAGTTTTTCTCATGCAAAAGAAAGACTACAGAGATAACAAATGATGTATTTGTTTGCTGAGTGCTCTTTTGTAACCATTGCTTATCTGAGAAAAAGCAGCTGATATAAAGTCCTAGAAGTAGGTGAGGTGAAGGTAGCTGGACAGTTGCATTTTTATTGGAGTGTAACTTGGTCAGACACTGATTTTATCAGTGGAGTGGTGGCCTTTGTATTCCCTTTGGAGTCTACAAGATCATGGAGGTTTAGTAGGAGACTTTAGGTCTTTATAATGACAAATTCCACACCAGACAAACAAACACTAAAAGTACAGCTAGCCAGGTCTTGCATGGCCTGCAACCAAGCTGATTTGGCTGCTACCAATGCCCTTAAGACCTAAAGGCTGCAGACAGTTGTCCGAAGGCCAAAAGACAAAGATGCTAATGGTAGCACCTGCCGCATGTCACTGCTGCTCCTTGGTCTGCACCTAGAACCCTGCTCAGAGCACCTCAGCCCTAATCTAACCCTGCCTGTTCCTGTTTTGGGGTAAGCTCTGTGACATTGTTTTCCCTTCTTTACTTGAAGGAACTAGGCAGGGAAAGGGAAGGTAACAGCTAGTAAGAAACACAGGGAAAAAAAAAGAGTTCATAATGTGACTGTACAATTAGTATTGTAGCACCTCGGCCTTTTGGAATGGTGTGTATATCATAGAATCACAGAATCATAGAATGCATTGGGTTGGAAGGGACCTTCCAAGGTCATCTAGTCCAACCCCCCTGCAGTCAGCAGGGACATCTCTACTAGATAAGGTTGCCCAGAGCCCCATCAAGCCTGGCCTTGACTGTCTCCAGGGATGGGGGCTCCACCACCTCTCTGGGAAACCTGTTCCAGTGTTCCACCACCCTCATAGTAAAGAACTTCTTCCTAATGTCTAATCTAAATCTACCCTTCTCTAGTTTAAAACCATTGCTCCTTGTCCCATCACTACATGCCCCTGTAAACAGTCCCTTCAAGCCACTATAAGGTCTCCCTGGAGTCTTCTCTTCTCCAGGCTGAACAACCCCAACTCTATCAGCCTGTCTTGATAGGAGAGGTGCTCCAGCCCTCTGATCATTTTTGTGACCCTCCTCTGGATCTGCTCCATCAGGTCCATGTCCTTCTTATGTTGAGGGTTCCAGAGCTGGACACAATACTCCGGGTGACAGTCTCACCAGAGCAGAGTAGAGAGGCAGAATCACCTCTCTTCATCTGCTGGTCACGCTTCTTTTGATGCAGTTCAGGATGCAATTTGCCTTCTGGGCTGCCATTGCACATTGGTGGCTCATGTCCAGCTTTTTGTTCACCAGTACTCCCAAGTCCTTTTCCACAGGACTGTTCTCTATCACATTATCCTCCAGCCTGTATTGATAACGAGGATTCTTTTGCTATGACTGAGATCATAGAATGGTTTGCATTTGGAAGGGACCTTAAAGATGTCACGGGCACTACAGATTTGGACATTTTGTGCTCAGATTGCTCCCTCTTAAACATCTGCTGCTACTCCCCAGATCTCACCTGGAGGACCGAGAATTACTCACAGTTTGCTAATCTGGCAACTCCCCCTCAGGGTCACTGGAAAGAGGGAAGGGAGACAGACCTCTGTGTCTGAGTCACCCTTTTTTGCCCAGCCCTCACCTTTCATGATAAAAGCCCTGCAGCCACAAACACTTGAGTCACAAACCTTCACAATGCAGCCCTGCTTTGGAATACATGCTCTTCTCATAGTGACTGTTGCCCTGAGTCCAGCGACAGCTACAGCACAGAGTGAAAATGATGCCACCGGGGAAGATGTCTATCCCCCTCTGTGGCACCTTGCCCTTGAAAACTTGTTGGATTTCCCAGTAAAGGACAACAAATTTGTCATCAACCCTTGGAACTACCAAGAACGACTGGGAGTATATAAGAACTTGCTAAATTCTTCAGCCAAATATTTTGCCGCCTTTGGATCCCAAAATTTTGGCAATATTCTCTGGGGATTACCATTGCAGCATGGGTGGCAATTTCGTACAGGTATGAGTTATGTTTTTAAGCTGCTGGAACAGCAAAGTCTTTACCAGTCCCACTTTGGGTCATCCTTTCAAGATTTCTGCCTCACAAGCCCAGAGTAGTCTCAGACAGTGCAAATTTTGACATACTGAGCTAAGCTGCCAATTTGAAAAAGGAAATCCTGAAAGAAGGGAATATCCTTGTCTTGTTGAGCAGTAGCTATTAAAATTCCTAACAGGAAAAGGTATTGCTACACATAAGACTGGTCAGAATACAGAAGATCTATGAATTACATGGGCAATATTTCAGTTAGCTGGAAATCTTTGAAAATATATTCCCAGTTGCTCCAGTTTATAGTAGGTAGATTTCAGGACCTGCACTCTGCAGTGCTGTTCTTAAAGTGCTAACTAATAGGCTTTTTTTCTGGTTGTTAATGTTATGATCTGTTGGTGGTTTGAGTTTCATTGCTTATATACATGGTTGAAAGGCCACCTCTCCCTCTGAGAATGTGTTTCCATTTGCTCTTTTTGATCAATTTAGGAGTAGCCCTATTACTTTCTAAATATGTTTGGGTTTGTTTTTTTTTTGTTTTACAAAAATTAAGATTTGTTCTGTTTGTTTTTTTTCTTGTTTGGTTTTGTTTTTTTTTTTAAATTATGACCAAAATCTAATGGCTCATCCCCTAAAAGCTGGTCATTCTTCTTTGCTTGTTGGCCATGTAAGGGAAGTAGACACATCTGAAAGGTTCCTTGAGGCTAAGGCTGCAACATCTTATCGAGGGCTTTATCAGAGAACGTGTTCTCCCACATGCTGCTTCACACACAGCCGGCAGCAAAGCTTTTCATTCAAAGCCAGAATGGCTTGTTTTCAGAAACTTGTGCCTAGTGGTAACCAGGCATAAGCAGTTGCATATACCTGCCTTCTGTTTTCTTTATTGGTTGTAATCTGTAGTTTTGTGAGGTGATGAATCGGCTGAAGCTGTATGTTTGGAAGAAGCCAGAGGTGCTGCAGCTGGTGGTGAAGGAACTCTGACAGCATTTAGTCACGCCTAATGGAAAATAAACTGCTAAGTCAAAATGAGGAAAAGGAGGTAGAGTAAGCAAAATCCAAGCTGACAACTAGCTGGCAAACATAGAGCAGCAAGAAGAATTTGGTTAGAGTTTAGGCAAACTTTTTCATCTTTTGCTTCTTTATGTATAGGAAAAGAAAGGAAGATTAAGAGGATGGATGGTGCAGCAGGAGAGCTGACTCAATGTGTGGCAGAGACAAAGATGACTGGATGCAGAAGCCCCACTTGAATGGTGACCTGTAGGAAAGGATTTAGTTATGTAGTGTGGCCTCGTCCACAATGTAGAGATGTACCTGGTTACTGTGACAGTTTCCAAATAGAGATGAGGGACACAATAGGTCAGAGTTTGCATTTGGTTGCACAGACCAATAAAGACCTACTGTCACCTACCAGAGTCATAGGACTGGTCCTTAGTCAAGGAGAACTATTTTTGAAATTACATGATTAGAAGCTTAAAAAAAAACAGTAGAAGGAGAAATATCACACAGCTGGAAAGAGCTTTACAGTAAAAAATGTGAGAAGGTGAAGTATAAATGAATAAGAGGGAAAGAAAGACATTATTTTGGTGCATACAGTAGTGAGGTTAGCAAATAGCTAAACCTAATTCAGGTAGGCAGCTGGCTAGATTAGTGAGGAAACATAAGCATTTGAGTTCATGGGCAAGACAGCAGATCCTTGAAAATCCTACAAAAATTGTTGAATTAACAATTCTTTCCGGTCATGAAAGTTACGTTGCTGAGAAAATATTTTTATGGATATATTCCTATATAAACTAAAAAGTGCAAGGAAAGCTGCTACTTAATAAGAGTGGTACAAAGATTTGCAATTATCTGCTCATGGACATTGAATGATATCAGTACTTTGCCTAAATTTACAGTAGAGACAATAATGTTGAAACAGCATGGCTGATCGGAAAAAGACTGTGAAACTAGAAATTATCACTTGGGAGATGGAGCTAAACTGAGAGCCCTACCTACAGAGCTTGAGGAAACTGTATAGTTTTTACCCCAACTTGGAAGAATTGACGTATAGAAGTACAAATCCAGGAGCAAGAACTTGAAGATTCAGGTAGTATTGTATGTCTGAAGAGTAAGAAAGGTTGTACCTATATTTAAGATGAAGGAATAATGGGGTAAGGTCACAAAAATATTTATTTCTCTTACATCAGCAGTAGATGAGACATTAGAATAACTACAGAGGAAATAATATTTAGAGACATGGAGCTAAAGATAAAAAGGGATAAAGCACAGTTTATGTGAATCAAAGGTAGATAGTGTCAGACTAGCTTGCTATCTTCTTTTACACGTGATGTTTTATCAAATTCCAGAAATGTGTTTCCTCCCTTTTTAAAATCAAAGCATAGAATGGAAGTTTTTAATGACACTTCATAAAACAAGAATGAAACAAGGTATTCCAAATCTGGTAAAGGGACATCTGAAGAAGAATTTAGTGATGAGTGTTGCTAAGGGAAGTTTACAGCTAAATGGAGGATATGCTCAACCATCATTCTTGAGAACAGCTGCACTTAGCTTTTTCATTAACAACCTCGCCATAAAAAAATAGCAAAGAAATCTTGCTGATGAGGTTGCAAATAATTGCTAATGTTAATCCTGTTGATAATCCTGTTGAACTGCATTCCACCCAGTGTGCTGCTACTGAAAAATACAGGCTTGAGCAGCTAGCATGCCCCAAAGTGCAAGCTCTGTCCAGTCAGCTAGAGAGGATAATTAGGATAATCTGTATGCACATGGCTCATCATCATCTCTTCTTCTTGAGTAAAAAGTATCAGAAAATTTGGGTTGTTTGTTAAAGAATGAAATGAGATTTAGTTCTGATCTGACAGAAATGACACTGTTGTTATTCAGCTGATTCGTCAGAGAGTATGTGGTCTGCAGGGCGGAGTTTGGGAGCTTCTGGAATAGCTCACGTTGTGGGACCTGACCATGGTAGTGAGTCCTGACTCACTGCATGACTAACTACCACATAATGTACATGTACATTATGCTTTCAGGAATTAGGCTGTTTCTACATGTCATGTGCTTAAAGTAAAATATCTCTTAAATGCTGTCACAAGTAATTGTGAAATGTCTTGCATGTTTGCTACAGGACAGTTGCTTGAAAACCCTGCTAATCAGGTACAACAACGTTTGCATGCTTAGCTTCACAGTAGGGCCATGTTTGTATGCATCATTAAACTGAAAGGAATTCTGTATCACACAGCTCAATTAGATGAGACAATTACTAGGACATTTAATTTTTGCTGTTCTGCTTGTTAAGTAGCTCTCCACTAGCAGCCCTGCATCTATCAGAAATGATGCATCAGCTATGCATGTGTTTATGTCTGTATGTGCATGTATATTTATATCTCCATAAAAACATCACTGTGATGTTCTACTTTCCGACAGTTCCATAATTTCTCAGAATACATTTACAATGAGGAATCAGACTGTAAAACACAACCAAATTACTATGCACTGCATGAACTACTGAATGAGAAATACAGCTACTCTAGGAAAAGTAGTTTATGAAGCAAAGCAACAGTAATTGTTCTGCTTCTCTGAGAAAAATTCTGCATGCTTTACTCCTATATATTTTTTTCATCTCAGTGGGATTTCTTGTGTGAAAAAGATTGAGAAGTATTTGGTGTATTATTTCATTTGATTCAGGCAGATTGGCAGATCCTTCCAAAGTGACTTCCTGTGGCTATGATGGAGACCCCCTGTGCATATCTGTAAGAAGCTGGTGGGGCTGTAAGTATATGCTATTAAATTGTTCTTCAAAATATGATTAATGTCCTAGAAGGCAATTTAGACTTTCTTCCCCTTAGACTTCTATATTGCAAAGTAATTTCAGAGCTACATAATTCTCCATCAAAAACTTGCAGCCAGACAACTAAGTGTGAGTGACTAAATGCAAGTTAATTGACTTTGATAACTTATTTGAGGAAGAAAAAAATGCATATTTGCAGCCTTAAAAATGTTTCACTGCAAAAACTGCATGTAAAAATGGATGGAAAACACCATGACAACTATCTACATTTGTAGACATCTGTAGAAATTACAGTTTTCAATTACTCCAGAGCAGATTTGGTCAGTTTAGATTCTAGTACTTCAAATTAAAACTTAGTGTGAGAATGTCAAGCAGGAGTCATTGTAGTTCTTGTCTCACCCTCCATAACACAAATCTGAGAGGACTTTTCTGCCTTCAGTTGCACCTTGACAACTTCATTGTTGTCAGTAGGCTACAGAGAATGAAATAAAGGGAGACTTTTTGCCCCTGAATATTCAAATAACTTCCTATCTTCATTATACTGGCATTTATCCAGCACACTTTCAAGTACTCACCTAAAACTTAGTTTATACTTAGACCTGGTGTACATGAGCTATGAGGCAATTTCTGTTCACTGTAATACTGGCTTTGGAGTTCTGGTAGGTTGAAATTCTTTTGCAGAAACTGGAGTACCACATGAAACTCAACAGTATCTCTTTATTGTTGCACAGGGAAGTCCAATGAATGACAGTGTCAATAGAAAAAACGCCAATACCACAGTGCTCTCTGTCTGAAGCAAGTGAACATGCATAGCCTAGTTCCCTCTGGTATTTTTCCAGCCAGTGTCTATATGAAAACAGATTCCTCAAGCAACAATACATATGTAGATTTCCACAGAGTTCGTCTTACAAGACAAGTTTTTTCTGAGCCCATGAAAAAATATCTCCCTCAGCTTCCCTGCTGTCCTTTCACAAGTTGCCCTTTCCACCAGACCTTCTGGCAGGTTCAGGAAATGGCTCTGTCCCTTCCCTGCCACATGAGTACTGTGTTGTAGAGGCCCTTTAAATGAAGCTTCTGGCTGTGATACAGAAATTAAATGTATGTATCTTCAAGTGAACTAAGGAATAAGCATAGAGTAAGTTTAAAATGTAAACTTAGAGTAAAACCAAAGCTCGCTATGATACTTACTCGCATTCTGTTTCCCATCTCTTTGACTGGCTAGCATCAAGTGCTCCATGGGAAGGTGTCTCAAGCAGCGACAAGTAATAAGGATCTTTGCATAGCCCTGTGCAAGCAGAGGACTTTCCTGGAACAGAAACCACCACCTTTCCTTTCTCAGTGTTTGCATTCCTGCTTTTCACTTACTTCTAAAACCGCATGTTTGCTTGATACCAATTTTGTTGCCTCCAGAAAATGTATAAACTCATCCTTGATATACCCTTTTGCAGCAGCAACATGCACAAAGTCTTTCAGACTGCATAGAAATGTCTCTTACTGTTCTGAGGATGCAAGTGGTTTTGGCTGGCCTTCAGGGCAATCCCCTCCAGCAGGAGTAGTCAAATGAATCCAGAAATGAGCTTAAACCAGAAACTCACATTTAATACACCACAAGGTGTATAAGTCACTCCTTGCTTAAGAACTTCAGCCCTTTTTGCTTAGAATAATATACAGTATAGTCCCTTCCTGCATTGTTTTCTGCCTTCTGAGGCAGCCAAGCAGGTATAAATATGTAATGTATATATAAGCACACTTAAAAGAATGTAAATACTCTCTTACTTGAAATCTAGTTTCAACACTTCTCATTAAAATAGTGAACATGAAGCAAGAACCAGCTCAGCAATGACTCCCAGTATGACACTGTCTTCTTGTCACTTGGGTCTTTTCCATTGCTCTTCTGACTGGCCATACATTTCCTCCTGAATTCCCAGCCAGGTTCACATGCAGGAGGTGGAACAATGGCTTTGTATGAGTAGGACATGAGTTTCACATGGTAGGTGGTCAGGTTTTGATGATTCTGGTCCTCACTGCTGGGCCTCTGGATGAAATACCTCAGAAGACCATGGCCCTGAGACCAAGCACAAGCAAATGGCTTCTTAGCACAGTGGCTTAGGAGTACCCACCCAAGAGGGAGAACAGATGGTCTCCAGGTTCTTCTTCATGGAAAGTTATTAAATTTTATTTCTACAAAAAGGACACAATTAAGAGGCAAATTTAAAATCCTTTCTTTCAAATGAGGAATATCCAATAGCCCTATGAGCACACTCTCTGGAGATGTGGTCTGGCACAGGGTTTCCTATGTGCTGGGTCTAACTGCTTCAATGTATGGATCAGACCAAAGACCCAAAATAACCTAAACAAACAAACTGCGGTCATTTCTAAGCAGTTTTCAATGAGCAAAATATTTTTTAAAGGAAAAAAATTATTTTCAGTATAAGGTCACTAGTATTTGTCTTTTCCTTTCTTATATGCCTAGGATGCATAGAAGAGAGTTTTTTATACAAGCAGTACTCATGGAGTACCCCTTAGTCTTTCTGTATTTAGTTTGCAACTAATGTTTGAGAGACTTTGATGTCTTGTCCCTGACAGCCTGTAAAGATCTAACTTTTTTTTAGTTGTTTGTCCTTTTCTGCTCATGCAAGGCTATTAAAAGACAGTATATAAATGAATATTACAAATCATATCTAAATCAATACGGATATCATCACTAGTGCATTTCCGTACGTATGTCCAGCTGCTGAACACAATTGTATTAGTGGCAATTTGAAACGGCTGCATTTGGTATGGGAGAGTGTTTATTTTTCTGTGTGGGAATTTTTTATTTGCTTGTGGTTAACATCTTCTCCTTTTTAATTATTGCCACAGGTATGAACTACTACTTGGCTGTCATACCCTTTCTGGGGGCAGTGGATGCTGGTCTCTTTGGGCAGCTGCAGTATGAGATAGAAATATTGCCACCAGAGGAACAAAGAGCTGATTTCTGTTACAGTGTTGCTGACTGCCGATCCCGCATGCCCGAGCTCATGAATGACTGGAAGGCCTATTTTGAAGTAAATAATTTTAGTCTTTTTTTCCTATTTGTAGGAAATGATATTAAGATATTACCTTAAAAACCATTATTACATTTTATTGGTAAGATTCAGAGAGCTTGGTTTGCTTTTAGTATCAGCTTGATATGAAAGTAACAAACAGAAAAAATGAAAAGCATGGCATAAAGTGAATCAGAGATAAGAAGGTCAGGATTCTTACAAGTTACGGATTTTTTTTTCCTTCCTTTAAGATAATTCTGTATTTTGGAGTGTGTCCCAAGAGACTGTTTCATTAAGTTATTTTTGTATTCTTCCTATACTGCTTATGTTAGCAATGCAAAATAAGCATGCAAGATAGAACATTACCCTTGAGGAATGGTCTTGCATTGGTTTTATAGGGTTCATTTATTCCTTCGAATATCTAAAAACTGAAAATGCTAAAACTTCATTCAGAAGGACATTTATTTCTATGAATAAATATTATCTTTTCTCTTCATTCAGCTGTTCCCTAATCCCAAAGATTGCAATATTTCTTACTTCATATATTCAATAACTATTTTTATAGATATGCTTCTATATTAAACGTTTTTGTTGGTAGTCAATTACTTGATAATGATCAGAAAATTTAAAACATAAGTCCTTCTTGGCAACTGTGAGTGAAAGTAGAGGTTTTAGGAGCAAGACTGGATTTGTTTTCTTAAGATTATTTTTCCTAAACAGTGTGTTTCAGGAGTTATTATAAAAGGTCTACTCCTCAAATAACTATAATGATAACCATTAAGGAAAAGTTTCTTATTTTCTGACAATCTTCAGAAAGTTGTGGCCAAAAGAGTATAAACAGGTTTTCAAGGAATTAAATATTTCAACATGGACGCTTCCATGACACCCAGATACAAAAGTCCACCGAATTATTGTGACAGAATACCTTAACTCTGTGGATAAAACCCTTGCTTTGTTGAAGTCAAAGAACAGCAACTCCTGTTAACTTCAGTGAGAATATGTATTCACTTTAGAAACCTATATTAGTCATCTTTTTGTCCCTATGTCAGACAGCACAGTTACTTGCAAAGCAGCACATTCTAACGACTCTAAAGCAATTTCCCTTAGCTTGCAAACTTACTATTTTGTGAGGTGTGTGCATAAATCTAAAAAATTAATTGGATTTAAACCTCCCCCATTTATCTGCCTTTTTTCTTCCCTGTTGCTGCAGTATCTGTTATCTACAGAACACAACGCTGTGAGCCCTGCAACCTTTTCCTCCTTCAAACTGGATGATGCCCTTAATCTCTTGTGGAGGGCACACGTCACCTCCATTGCTTATGCACTGCCCAAGTTCCAGGACAGGTATGGGGACAAGAGAGGTGGCCAAGAGGGATCTTCCCAACTGCCTGCCTTTTTGGAAGGACAGTATCACAACAAAGTCCACATGAGCTTTCTTACTTAAGGCCTCTACTCTTCTTCCCTCCTCTTAGTCAGAACATTGGCTGCCCAAGTTTTGATGGGTGGGCAGGCTGTGGGATTAAAGTGAGACACTGATTCCTTTCTGGGAGCCAGGGCTTGAATCAGGAGCTGTGTTTAGTCTGGGTAGAGGAAGAGATATCAGGAGAAATTAGGTGTGAAGTGCTGAAGGAGGCTTTAATTCACTGTGGCACTGAGACCACTCAGAATTTTATATTGAATAAGACACATTTGAGATAAATTATTAACTAGTGTGTTCTATGGGAATTTCAATTATCTGTTACATTATTTTAAAAATCTCTTTCAGCTTAAAATATCTTCCTGGTCCGGAAGCAAGTTTTGGTGAAGACTGGGCTAATGGTGTAGATTTCATTGCAGCCACACACTTCTCTACAGATTTACCCACCACAAACAGTTTCCAGGCTTTCCTGCCCCAGAGGATGCTCATTGAAGGGGATGTCCTCCCATCTATTAATGACTTCAGTCCACAGCAAAATAGAGTCCTGCTTTCGCTGAGAGCTCTTCACGAAGGAAATAAATTAACAGGTATGAGCCTGACCTACAAATGTCTGTAGTCCATAGATATCTAATATCTTGTTCTCTCTTTCTATACCTTTTTCCATATGAACACAGTGAGTTTTGATAGAAAATTGTATAAACACTTCCTAGAGACTCGCACCAGAGAGCAAATGCAGCGACGGGATTACAATGATGGTATGCGGTGAGGATTTCACATGAGACAAATGCATCATTTGTTGGAGCAGATGATCCTCTTGCTTCCTCTAGTTTTCACAGGAACTTTAAAAACACAGACACTAGTTTGTGTTTCACCACTTAAATCTGAAACCATTAAAGCTGTAAATGAAGTTATTAGATCAGTTGAGGTCATTGCAAAAAAATGGGCAGATGGTCATGAACAATAATTTGTGTGTTCACCAGTGTCCTGGTTTGGGTTTTTTGTTTTGTCTCAATCTTTGGTTTAACAGAAAGTATCATCTGTCCCAGCAAAACTGTATCCGTAGAAAATGCTGGCTTCATCATGTTCACTAAAATAAGTTGTGCACCACCATCCAGCGGTGAGATACAGAATTACACTCTTCCGAGGCTTCAAGTCATTTGTAGGTATTGCTCGGCTGGATACTTTTCTTTGCCCTTTGTGAAGAAGGAAAGTTATTTTTAATCTTTCAGTGAAAATACAATATAAAAATACACTGAAAAACTAGAATCCAGCGCTATGGCATTTGTTTTATGATCGTCTTCTTCTGACCATACATTTCAGTGAAAATTCTCTCACTAGTTGTATTTGTAGCCAAGAAAAAGGTGTGTAAAAAAGGTATTCAGTGTCACAACAGACCATCCTCACATCACAGAATGCTTCCTTTACACCTTCCAGGTAGTATTACTTCTCGAAGTCTGAATAAGAATCTTAACAGGTCCATCCTATGCCTGGTAGCCTATGCCACAGTTCAGGGTTTCTTGACCCACCTTCAGGAGAGGAGTGGAGAGGGGCACAGCAGGAAAAAGCACAACCAGCAGGGCAGCAAGGAGGGAGCACAGCACCAGGGCAACAGAGCAGATGAGGGCAGCACTGGATGGGGAGAGGAAAAGAGGCACGGATGCTAAACACGGTAGAGGGAAGGAAAGAGTGGGTTGAAAAAGTTTCATGCAAGTGCAGCCATAATTAAATCCACAGATTAAATCTCTTGCTTTTCAGGTGGGAGATTGCCCTGACTCCATTTTGAAGGGAGAGACTTTTCGGTCAGCTGAGAGTTAAATGCCAGCTAACTCAACCTGGTCACTGATTTGCAGATCTGAAAAGGAACTTTAAATTAAATTTGACTTGAGGCTGGATTCGAAGCCTCAGCAGGGACCTAAAACACTAGATCTTACTGCTGCAAAACTCAGATGACAAAACGTGGCATACTGGTTTTGTAGAGTCAGATTCCTCAGACTTTTAAATACATCCTGTGAGATGTGGAGTCCTCTTCTGGTGCTGTAAAGTTCAACAGCATATAGAGAGTCTTAGTACCTGTAAAACGGGACCTTGTCCAACCCAGAGTGAGATGTGGTTTCCTGATTCAGGGTTTGATTACTCTGTTTTCCTCTAGCTGCCTCTACCAGTCTGGCAGGGACCAGTGTTGAGAGAGTGCTGTACTACCTCTAAAGCTTCTTGACTCATGGACAGTCAAATCTTTACTTTTTATGCTATGCCCCTTGCTGATATCTGAAGGCAAAATGATGCCTTTTTATTTAAGACCTTTCCTGCTGTCCTCACCTTACCTTTCCTGCAGTCCTCCTAGGCAAGAGGACTGTTTGCTGCCTTTCCCTTTTAACTCCTTACCTCCCTAGTACAATACTGTTCAAATTAAATTCTTCACTGTTGCTAGTTTTATACAAAAGCATGTTTTGCAGGAGAATAAACTCCTCTTGGTTTTCTAGTACACTTTTTTATACCCTTGAATTTCTCCTGTGGACCCTTTTTCCACCATAGAGATCTGAGAGAACGGGCAGGCAATGACTATCCTGCAAACTGGTGCTAATGCTGGACTGGTCAGGCATGCTTACTAGAGAGCCACTGCCTGTTGCCTGAATGAAAGTATTAGGATCATTTGCTTCTTTAGCTTGAGGCCTTAGCTGGCAGAAAGCACAAATTTTTGGTTGCTTTAGAGTGAAAACAAAGACATGCATGATTATAACTACTAGGTTAGTGCTTTATAAGCCGTGAAGCTATGTGCAATTGCAGACCAAGACCTTAACATGCATCTTCAATCATTTTGACTTGCAACATTGGTGACAAGGGAACAAGCCCAGTTGCCTGTCAATACAAAGGATCCTGAGCTGAATGAAACGCCTGTGCCTCCCTACGTATTTGTAGGCAATTATTACCCCACCGGCACACACCAGCTTTGTCTATACTTCACTGTCCACAGCAGAGTGGGGGGTGTTTGTTGCCAGGCTCATGCTTTGTCCCTTGTGTGCCATGAGCTGCGTGTGCTCCATGTTAATTTGACAATGTCATGTTGTGTTTCTTTCCAAGGAGGATTGCTGCTGAAGCTCTGGCAAAAGGCAATGTCTACTGAAGCAGGAAGAAAAATGGGCCAAAAACTGATTGAAGACTTGGCTTCAAGCAAGAAGTTTGACCCAGTGGGAATATATAATGATTTGAAAGGAGCGGATTTGACAGCACTATTCCTTGAGAAAAAGCAGTTCCAACACTGACTGATTTAATCTTTTAGCAGATACATGTCTGGTAATCTGGTTTTGGTAATTTCTTACAGCAGGATTTCCTGAGTAGCCATGTGTGCATCTCTCTCATACTGAATCAATATTTTATCCTTAATTCTCCTAATTAGCTCATTTGTTTAATTCATTTCCTTATAAATAAAATGCCTCACAGAAAATCTTACTTTATTACTTTTTTGGACTTTATAAATAATGTATCGTTATTGGAGACAAAATTAAATAAAGGCAACTAATATTCTATTTCAGACCGGTTTCTTCCCTGTATACAGAGATCCCACCAGATATGTAATTACTTGGGTCCTTGATGGTCTAACAGATGATCATCTGAAACTTTTTCTTTGAAGTTCTAATCCAAAAACCAATGCCTCAACTTCTTCCCACCAGAGTTGTTGTTCTGCAGACCAGATGCAGTCAAATTTGAAGCTTTCAGGCTTATCAGATTAAATACTTGAGTACAGGTGGATTCCCTTGGTACGCTGCTCTGCAACAAGTGCATGCCTCACGTGACACTGCAGAGCCAGTCCTGAAGCAAATTCTGTATCAGCACTTATATGACCAGCAGAGATTTCTGGTATTTGGTTCATTTCACTTACCTCAAGAAAACATTGATCTATCAATCAATTTATGTGATTACATTGTCTGTATAGCCATAGGTTGCTTTTCCATTCCCCCATGTCTAACTTTTCTTCTTGCAGCGCGTCATTGATTACTGAGGAAGAGATGTGTTTGCACCATTTGCATTCCCAGAACCTGGCACGCTGTGGCAGGTACAGCCTCCCCAACAGACAAAACAGGGCAAAAACAGGGTGTGCCAGAACAGTTTGCAACAAACTGCACTGCAGGGTGATTAACTGGTGCCTCAGGGTTTAGACTCTCAGCCTGTTTTGTGCGGGCTTGCCCCCTCAGCCAATTAGAATGACCACCGCGCATCCTCGACTAAGGGTATAAATGGAGCCGCGCCTAAGAATCAGGGAAGATGGTACTTTGCAGAGCAGTGGGGCTGGCAGTTCAACCCTCTCCTTGGACAGGCCATCCAAGGATACTTCCATGGACTGAGTGAATCTCCATGGATTGAGGGAACCTCACCCCCCCTTTTGGTGAGTGATGAGTTTGGGCGCTCATGTGGGAGGTTTCCCTTTAGTAGTCAGTGCATGCCCATTTTGGTTTGTCTTTCCTCAAAGTTTAGCAATTAATCGTCAGTAGATATGTTCCCAACAGACATCCAAACTTGTGTTTTGTCATTAGGAGTGCTGGGTCAATAAACTTCCATTTTGATAGCTGTTGCTGTCTGTTTTGTGGGTGCCTCTGTGACACACACGCAGACCCAAGTGCTGATCCCAGCATTCTGGGTGAGAATACATATTGGGAATTAATTAAAACCACTTGGCATTAGAGGTTGTGGGGAAGTGGGAAAAGAGGTCCTGCAAGCAGATAGGGGTTAAAGTTTCTTAGGAAATCTGCTGACTTGGATCCTCCATTCTTATTAGAACTTACTCTAGAGAGAAGGCATGGCTGGAGCTCTCTTTCCATGGCGGAGAGCAGAAGATGGCCACGGCCTGCTGCATCCAATCAGATTATAGCTTGCACTACAGCATAGTTAAAAATTACACAAGCCTTAGATTCATAAGCCCAAATACGGGAAAGCAGCTTTGGTTTGCCACCATTTTAGGTCTGCACCACAGCTGTTATCACAACTACCATCTCAGTTAGCAGCTTTGCCCCATACCCCTCTCTTGGAAGGAGAAACGCATGTGCCACTTGTTCTTTTGCTGGAGCACACAGTTTCACCCTGTTGCGCTCACATAGTACATTCCATTTGTAGCCATTGTAGTGACAGCCTTCCTGACACTCATGCAACAGTCAAAGATTTTCCACAGATGTTAGGGGGTGAGATTTGGGACTTTTCACCAGCACCACAGTGCCTGAAAGAAGCTCTCATAGCCTCCATGGCAGCTGAGCAAGTGCTTTTCCAGCAAGGACCCTCTTGCAGGTACCTTCCGAGGCTGCCCTTCAGAGCCCACCCTGCAGCTGTGGCTGCTGCAGGGTGTCCTCATGCCTGCAAGGCACTGTGCAATGCAGCCCACTGGCAGCCTGAAAGGTGATGCTACATATACCCAGCAGTGCTTTCTGTGGGAAATGGCCAGCCAACGTGTGCCTGGTGGGCACAAGCCCTCGGTGTCTCTTTTTGCTGCTAGTCCAGCTCCAGGCAGCAGTAGAAACATCAGCTCCTTGAGAGCCTACACACCTCCTGAATTACTAGCCAGATACTAAGTAAATGAAGGAAAAGAAAATTATCTGTGTCTTTCTGTGCCACTTTCCCAGTTTGATCGGTCCTTTCTCCACAAACTTGCACAATATTTGCGCTGCAAATTAAGAAATAATTATCAAGACATTGAGCAGTTAAACACTACTCTGTCCTCTAACGTCCTGGGACAAAGGTTTTAATTATTCATTGTCATTTTACGGATAAACTCTTAATGTACCATCATTAGCTAACAATTTTCAAAGGAAATACATTAATGAGGTCTAAGAAAATGTGGGAGTTTTTACCCTAATTACCTGGTTCATAGATCAGAGTAATTAGATTTCAACAGACTTTAGGTATAATGTAAAAGTAATTACCACAGGCGCCAGCTGTTAAAATATTAAGTTAGTTGTGCTACAGAAAAGTTTGGAAAAAGAATTTGACCTTTTCTGCGATTAACTTAGCTTTAACCTAAGGTGCACTTCGAGAAAACAAAAAAAAAAAGCCATTGATACAAATAGGGAAAATAAACTTACAAATGCAAACTGTTGCACTTGCATTTTTAAAAAGCAAGTATCTCCTTATCCGAATTTATGATAATATCAGGAAATATTGCAGTATTTCAAAAAAGAACCATCTTTCTCAATACAGCATCTGGCATTTATGTATTTCAGACACTGTCCTAATCTGTCATGCCAATCAGTCAGGTAAAGGCTTTAGAAACTGGCCAGCAATTGCACTGTGGAGGGTGATGGACGTATAAAAGTTTAGACAAAACATGGGATGGTGGATTCTCACAAGCACAGCAGATCCAGATATCTTGAAACAGAAAAGATGCAGCCTAGTAAGAAAATATATGGGTATCGTAAACTAAGCAGGGAGAATAGTATCAAGAGAAGGCAGTACAGGTATGGCAGGATGTCTCTGAAGGGATGGGAGAGCACTGGAGGAGTCTCCTTACTAGTTAGAGCTAGCAAAAGCTGACAATTAGCAAAGCAGGGCTTTGCCCAGCAAGGAGGACTCACATGGCAGAAGGGGTTTTCTTTCACAGCGTTAGCCTGGGGTTTTCAGTTCTGTTCTCATGTTTTTTACATGTGCAATCACTTTGATGAGGACTGCGTGGCATTAAGCAGGTCCAGTTCCTGTTTGACAGGGGTGCTGTTAGAAGAAAGCATGCACACAACTGGCTGGAGCTCAGGAAAGCCAGGAAGTCAAACTTCTGTACACACTAGCAAATAGTGAGCCTACGGGGACTGAAAAAAACAACATTTGGGAGGGAAGGAGGGAAGGTTAGAAATGGATACATGATTAAAAAAAAACTTGGGAGAATAAAAATCCACCAGGAAAGAGCCTAACCTTCCTCAGAGCTTGAGCAATAGTGCTGAACCCTGCTTCCCTTCCCTCCCTCCCCAGCTCTGCAGGGCTGACTGGGACCTACCACCCACTGCCGTCCTCTCCTCACAGTCAAGGTCATCCAGGCTCATTTTTGGCAGGTCAGCTCATTAGTTTTGAGAGATGTGTAGTTTTCAGTGCCTTTCCTACAGGAGAAGGATTTCTGAGGAATGGTCAGGAATGAGGTTCTTGCCCTTGACCATGTGTTTGCAACTGGGAGTACAGCTGCTGCAAAATGGACTTATGCTTTATCAAATGTTCTCCTAAACTGCCACATAATAAGACATATATAAGGGCTGACCTCTTTGGCAATCTCCCTTTTTGTTCCATAAGGGGAATGGCACCCTTCCCTAGGAAAAGTACCTCTGTCTTCACAGAGCTGTAAGCAGGTATCAGCAGTAACTTCCTTGGCTTTCTTAGGTATTGAGACATAGAACTTGCAGGGCCTACACACAAAAAATGCAGACAAACTTTTTTTTTTTCAAGCAGGAATTAGATTCTTCGGTTTCCCCTTCCCTATGATCCATAATGAGTGCAGAATTACTTAGGCTCTCTTCCTTTCCAGCCTATGCTCTCTAAGGCGTAATAAACTGCTTTTTGCTGGTGGGAAAAAGCATTGTCCTCTACACCTGCCAGGTATGGAAAGAGAACAAAGATGTTCTTGCCCAGAACAGCCTTTAACCTGTCAGCTGGGAGGTTCTGCTGGGAAGCAGAAGGTGTACAGTAGGACCCTCCAAGACAGAAAACAAAACTGAACCCTGTAGGAGTACTTTAACTATTGGTGCGCAACATTAAAAAAGACCCACATTTCCAAAAGCAACTCCTTAGCTACATTTTCAGACAAGAGCATGTTACTTGCACCTCCTCAGAAGGGTGTTGTGAGCTGTGGACTTCCAGTTCCCACTACTGAAGGTAATAACATTCAAAATGATACACCCTTTTACAACATTTCCCTCACCCTAATCTAAGTGTCTTGAGGTGGCTTGGTCTTTTTCTAATCATATGTTGAGTCTTCATATACAGAGTGCAAAGAGCTGGCACCTGACAAAGGCCTGAAATTCACTTCAGTTTAATTTTTGAAGAAAAATCCTGGCTTGATACCACCTCTCCAACTGCCATTTCATTTTTGCAGTGATGCTGGACATCAGAGCACTTGCTGGGCTCTGTTTTATTTAATTTTGAAGTGCTTACAGCCCATATCCACAGAGCCATTTTGGTTCCTAATACCCAACAGGATGTTTTCAATATGATTTAAGAATCTGAATATGCTTGGAGATCTGCTTGGAAATCCAAACCTGAACTCATTCTGGGTCTTATCTTCTGTACTACAGATGAGAAAGAATGGGCCACGGAGCATTGTGAGAAAAACTTGCGTGGACTGAAGTGCAGTGCTGCCCCATGCAGGGGCTGGTAAGGATCTCTAGAAGAGCCCAAGTGCTGCAGGCCTGCCAGACTGTGCCAGCTGAAAAGGGCTGCTCTGGCTGGGAAGGATGGAGAGTCTTTCAAAATGAGGTTCAGAGGATAAGGAATGGAGGCAGAATCATATAAAGATTTGTTACAATGCTTTTATACCTACTTAAAAGATGACTTCATTTATGCAGTATGTTCATCTAGAAAAAACATTATCATTTTTAAATTTTTTTTTTTTTTAACTGATTCATGCCTAACCAAACTCTCCAGGACAGAAAATGCAAAGAAGTAAAATCCTTAATGGCTCTCACTTTCTTCTGCAAACCTTTGGTAGCTGTGGGAAAGAGCTTTATGAACAGTTTGTGCATATTTTTGCAGGAAAGGACTGTGGCAGGTATGGTGGAACACAGCATAAACTGGCCTTGTGGACTGGAGAAAAGCATAATTTTAGAAAGAAAGGCTGTTTCTACCTCTCCTTTGGTGACATGTTAGGCCCCAAAATACTAATAGATGTGATCAATGAACCTAAGGAGAACAGGCAGCTGGAATAAGTCTTTTTGCTGATAACATGGCTGCAGCACCCTGTGGGTTAACTCCCTGATCCCTGCTCAGACCCTTCCTCTGCACCTTAAGGACCAGGAGGATTATGGAGGAGCTGATGTTTTTGCAAGAAAGAAAGATCATAACTTCTGAGGCTGCCCTAGAAAGAGCTAAGCAAGCCTGGTTGCTTTCCAAGGCTGCCATCAGAGCCACAGGAATAGTGTCACAAAGATCACAGGGATAAGGCATTTGTACATACAGGCATTCCTTAAATTCTGGTGGGATTAGACCCTTGAGACATCATGTAGCCATTGCAACACACTCCCAAATTTTAACTAACCGTAGTGTTTTGCCAATTACGCAGCCCAGCACAGAAAACGCCACCATTACCAGGAGGCTGATGCATAGGCAGATACAGATTTTATTATCTATCCCCATGGGGCACAGAAATGACACTACATGGCCAGCAACAGACGAGAGAAACCCACTCACCACGGGTGATATAACAAAAGGAAAAGCAAACTTAACTACAAACTCAATAACAGAAGGGAAAATAAACCAGGCGATCACCTCAACAATTGAGGGGGAGACCAACCATACCCCAAATATCACCATAGCCGTGCACAAACCACCCCAGCAAATACCCGAGAGGTGTACCAGCAGTACATGGTACATTCCACAAAGGTACATGGCCAAACTACAACAGACACCAAAAGGATAAGCAATCAAATCCATTACCAGTATTACCCTTGTCCTGTCCAATATACTCGTTCTGTCCCGCCATTGCTGGGAAATCCTGGTTGCAACGAGCAGTCGGGGGGGGCCTCGGAAAAACCCTGCGTGGTGCGTCCACCCGCAGGTCAGCTTCTTCCCATGTTCGCTACAAGCAGGGCCAGCTTTTATACTGTTGGATAAACAATTCAGGTTGCATAGGCAATCCTCAAAAATAACTTCAAAAGTGAGACACCTGCTGTTTTTTCCTCCTTATTGGGTTCCATCCAAGGTTGGCCAAGCCTGGGAAGAAACTCAAAGAGGAGGAGGCACCTCTATCTGCTTTGGTCTGTTTCTCAGGATAGCTGTGTGTCTGTCTCACAGCTAATCAGCTAATTTCCCAGCAGAGAAAAATCCTCTGCTGGTTTCAGTCATACTGTCTGGTTGTGAGATACATCCATATGTCAACTTCAATTCAGGGTCTATTGCTCAGGAACTAGCACTTCACCTTAGGAATTTAGAGTTACATGAGAACATAAAAATGGCCAGACTTGGCTATCCATCCCAGCACCTCCTCTCTGATAGTGGCTGGCAGCGGCAGACTGGGGCAACAGCAGCAGCAGCACGGCAAAGGCAGTGGCTGGCAGTCTGCAATTAGATCAGACCCACACACCTCATCAGTCCCAGAGAGTCATAAAAGGCTATCCTAGAAAATAGAAAAATCCAAGAAAAGAGACAGAGGAAGCTCATCAAAGAGATATGTTGTTATTCAGTCCCAGCACACAGGTGCATTAAAAAAAGGAGTGTCAAGAAGTCAAAAGTTAACATGGTACAGGTGCATCAAAGTGAAAAAAATGTTAGGAAAACATTTGGGCTGTCTTAGGAGAGGTAGGAAAACTATCATATGCATTAAGTGAAGATATAGCAAGAATAAACAGTAGCTTCTTCTTGGGAAGAGTGTGGTAGATAAGCACTTGTTTGACACATATTTAAACAAAAGAGCCTTTGGCTTTAAAGAAGAGTGCAGAGAGAAAATTCTTATCTTCCCAGGCACTAAGGCCAGATATATAAAAAATGTGCATGTTGATCATCCAAGGGCTTATGCACACATGGAGTGCTGCAGAAGCGGCTGCTCCTGAGCAGGCCTTCAGTGAGAACACACTGGAAATACTTCTTAGCGTTAAAAGAGATAAGCCTTTAAGCTAACAAGTCTATGCAAAAGCTTATGCCAATCTTTTGCAAAGCAAATATCTTATTATTTAAATACACTTGTATTCTCTTTAGGCACAGCGATCGTGGTCTGTGTTCAGCTGAAAATGGCTTTCCCCTCTTGAATGCTGTCTTTTTGTGCATTAATGTCTAGGAATGATAACCAGGTCCCTCAAGGATCGTGATGACATTATAGCTTTGTCAAACGTATTAGGAAATAGTATGAAATCACTGTGGTCATTTGTATGGCATAAGGGAATCATAATACTTATTAAGTCTTAAACACGGAACACAAGCCTTTTGCTTGGACCTTACTTCATGCTTCCTCCCTCCCCACTGCTTTCCCCAGCAAGACTGGGTGTCCTTTCCTCACAGCACAGCACCACAGCCTCCCTTCCATGCCAAGAACTGAATGCAAATGCCACTGTTCCTGTGTCATTTGGAACTGAACAGCCAGGCCAGTTCTCATTTCTGTGATACGATATGATGCTGGCTGATATGCCTGAGGAAAAGATACTGGAGACATCTCTGCTACTACTATATTTACAAGGTTCAAAAAATCTGCCACCTTTAATCAGATGAATAAAACTCATTGAACTCTATGAGGTTGAATATACAAGACAGGATTATTGCACACAACAAAGGTGGCAGAATCAGACTCCTTATGTGACAGGATCTATGCATAGAAGAGAAATTGCTTCTTTGGAAGCATTTTAAAGGGAAGAAATTGAAAAAAAAGGACTGATAAGTCTTAGGTTTAGATGCTTAATGCTTTTACAGAATGTCTGAAAGAAGCTTACATTTGTTGGGAAAGTAACTGCATCACACCCTGTTCACACCCATCCTAACACCTAGAGCAACTAATGAGCGCCTTGCTTTTTTTACACTCTCTCAGTCAAATACACCAAGTCTTCAATCATCTTCATGGCCCTTTGTTGGGCTCGCTCCAGTATGTCCACTTCCTTCTTGTACTGTGGAGCTCAGAACTGGACACAGTAGTCCAGATGTGGCCTTGCCAGTGCTGAGCAGAGAGGAAGAGTCCAGGAGGCTGTTGGCTTTCCTCTCTTTTCTAGCTGCAGAAGTCAGGCTTCTTGCACTTTAGCAAAGGAAAATTGTGATGGTAACATACCATGTCTTTCAGACATCCAGCAGAGGCCAACATCACATTCAGCATAAAAAGGAAAAAAGAAGTTAGTAAAATACACAACAAATTAATTTTATTCAAATACCAGACTGGGTTTGCTGGCATAACAAAAACAAGGCTGTTTTGAGCTGCTACAAAAAGGAATACAGATTTTTGTGAAAAATTCTTAAAAAGTATTTCAAATACCCACAAGTGACGTGTCAGCCAGTTACAAGTTTTGTACACACCTGCAAGTCTCTGTATTAACTAGTGATATGCAAAACACTGTATGCTACATATGCATAGCATCAAAGCACTCTGAGCAATATTCATGATACTTAGATTGTAACTGATTTTAATGAGGAAGAATATTTATCTTGAATAAATTAATGTGAGACAATATTGAGAAATTCTAAATGAATTTGCATTAGTGAAAATTAATCATTCAGTGTAATTATAATAGGCAATCCTGAAGATACCATACTGCCTGCTTAAAAAGACTTCTTCTTTAAAGTATATTAGGGCATTTGCTTTTTAACTCCTCAGTAGGACTAAACATACGGTATGTCTAGGCTTTCTAAATGTCTTCCCTTTCTCCACCCTGCTGTCTGGGATTTCTGGATATGCCACTCTGATCAAGCTGCTGTTGAGTCTGGAAACTCTTGGCACATCAACTCTGTATTTACGCATCAGTTCTCAATAGTTTTCCCTGAGAGTCAAAGTACTGCCAGAGGGATATGCACTTGCCCTACATCCAACACTTCTACATACACAGCACTCACTATGCATGCACTGCCCAGTTCTTACATGCCATAAATGATGGGTATCAGACTTGCTCTGGCAGAATATGAGGATTAGGTCCAGTGCCACCCAAAGATGTTAAGCACACTCTACCTGTGCAGCTCATGTGATTGCACACAGCAATTACAGACAGGAATACTGCAGCTCTAATATCAGCACTGATTATGCGCTCACTGCCAAGCCCACTGAGATGTTGTGTCTGTAAGCAGAGGCTCTCTCTGCTGCTGCTCAGCACACACAGGCTAGGGGCAGGGCACAGAGGGAGGCCACTCCTTCTGGGCCAAGGAGGTCTTGTATCCTTTCAGATACCATGTGGCTCTTAATTTATACTTCTGAAAATGAAAAATAAAAGGAAATCCTTCAAAGCAAACGCTTACTTTGTTTAAAAAAGGAGAAGAGATTGTGCTGCTCCTCCTGTGCTTTCTCTCCAGCGGGGCAGTGTTGGTCATTCATATGTTATGCAGAGAGGCATCTGGGGCTGCCTCTTCCCCCAAGTGCTTCTGTGGGAATGTGAGGTACCTCAAGGTGCAGGTGAAGCTCTTCAGCACTGATTTTCCCAATCCTCTTTAAGAGGGCAGAGTGTGCCTTTTTCTCAGTTGGGAGGGCTGGCATGAACACTACTCTTTCACCTCCAACTTCTGTCCTTCCTTCCTGGTTGTGTTTTCAGCAAATTGCTGAACACAATAGCAAAGCCTACAACCCTAGTGTGATTTTATATAACTTAAGCTGTGCGAGGGGTAATGGAGACAGCAATACTGCCTAATTTAGGCACTCCCAGTCCTTCCGAGTAGCACTTCCCTCTGGGAAGAGTGGCATTTCTTCCCAGGGTAAATTATTTGTGGAGCAACAAATCATTGCTTATCATCTGAAAGAGTGGCAGAATCTGGTGTTTGCAATTTTGTCTTAACCTGAAGCATATGTGACTGGCTAAAGAAACGGATGTTTGCCTTGGGCAAGTTTTCATTCCTCTCTCTACCCTTCCCTCTTACAAAAACCACAGGAAACAACCATACATCTGTTTCAGTAAGGGATATTCCTTGTACATATGCCCTACAGTGGTTCAGAAAAATCAACTGGTATTTCAGGTGCAATAAAAATGAAGGATTGGACTTGGCATCGCTATCTGAATTCATGAATAAATATGTACAGGAGAACTTTGTCCCTTCAAAGGGTCATGAAACATTATCTGGTTTGACTTCTTATTTAGGACAAGTAAGCAGTTTAGTTTCTTAGGGGATTATTTTAGTTAAATTACAGCCTCATATGTTCTTCATGAGACAAGAAGGATACTTTCCTAAGTAGCTTTTTCTTACAGTTGCAGTCCATCTTAATATGTGAAGGACACAGATTCCTATTTGATTCCAGTTAATTTCAGAATTATTTTGCTTCAGATGTCTCTGAAAACAAACAAAACAAAATGACAGAGTGAAACAGGAAACCTTTACATTTGAATTTAAAAATTACACAGAGAGTGCAGGTGAACGAGCTCTAGTCAAATTAATGGTTGCAAGTTAGGGCTTGTCTATGCCATAAAATGGTTTGTCAGTACAGTTATACCAGCAAACCCAAGACTACAGCAAAAATAGAGCTAATATATGACTCTGACACAGCTATGCCAGCAGTTTTGCCTAAGTGTGTGAAATTCATACCAGTACATTTTTCTTTTACTAGTATAGCTTATGCTATATGTTTGACCTGTACAGGGCAAAAGAGCTCATTTAGTCTGTGTAAGTTTTCCCAGTGTTTCTCCAGTATGACTACGCCCATGATGCCTGTGTTGAGCTGCTGGCCTGGTAAAGAAGAGATACTCCCCTCTTGGAGAGAGGCTTCCAGTTGGTGTCCCCTGGGACAGGGATAACAGAGATGCGGGCCTGGAGGGAAGCTAATTAATAATTATCTGATTAGTATTTAATGGCAACATGCCAAGTTGCTAAGACTTCACCAGTGGGCTCTGTTTGCAGCCCTGTCACACTACAAAACCATATACTTTAATCTGCCCTTCAGGGGAATAGCAAGTCTCGTGCATGTAAGAACATCTAGATAGTCATGGTCTTCTGGTAGTCTTCCCCGCCCTTAGGGTCTCTGAACTTAAAACAGCTTTGAGAGAAGCTGCTTGAAGTCCTGCCTGTGTCAAAGCAAAGAACTGAATTGTAGCTCCTGGAGCAGCACACTATTTGTTTACTCCCTCTCAACTCTTCCTTCCTGCTGTAATCACCATTCATTGAACCTTGGCAAAAAAGCCTCAGTTTGCAGATTAGGGAAAAGTGAAAACACCAGGCAGCAGAAGTGACACCTAACAATGGAAATTAGAAAAGCAGGTGATGTCCCAAATATGCATTGAAAACTACTTAAGAGGAGGGAGACTTTAAAAAATGCTGAGAATATAAAACTCCAGTCATGGATTTGGGTTCCTCACTTCATATCTTTCAGTCAGAGGCAAGGGGGGGCTACAAAAGAAACAGCTAGCTTAGAGGGTCAGTGGTATGAAAGCTCCAGATAAATGTCTTAGAAAAACAGGACAAAAGGATTAATGAAGCTGCAGTGCGGTAAAACAGGTTGATTTTCATTTGTAGCAATGTCCCTAGCTTTCATTTATGCAGGAACATATATCTCAGCACAACTAAGGTTAAAACAAAACAAACAAAGAAAAACTTTGTACTTGGGTCTGTTTCATACAATTACATTAAAAATAATAGGTACAAACTGAAAATAAGGAAAACTACTTTGTCCAAACAAAACCACCTCAGTTGTTGAATTCATGACTAGAGGAAAATAGAGCTGTGTAGTTTTAAAATTCCCTACTGCATTTCTCTCTGTTTTCTACTTTTCCTTTTTTGTCTCCTATTTAACAAGCACCCAGGTTTTGTCAGCTGAGAGCATTCCTTTTTCAGCACTTACATGAAGTTCAAGTCCAGACAGCAACATCCTCAAACAGCCTGACACCAGCTCTCCAGGTGCCTGGACCATGTTGCTTCTATCCTATTCCAGCCATGAGGTTACAAGCAGCTATCAGCACCGGAGACAGAAGATGCCTTCCCTGGTTTTGCTGTTGTTCTTTGTTGTTGCTGCTCCTGCATGTCGCTATCTCATTTTTGTTTGCAGGGACATGGGATAAGACATTACAGCAGCACTGCAGCTATGCCAGTTCATTGCAACGAACCTTCTCTCTCCCCATTTTTCCTACACCCAAGAAAAAACACTATTGACATCTTTAATGCCATCTAAAAAACTGCCAAACAGAGGGCTTTCTTCATTAAAAAAAAATCCCCCCAAAAACAACTCATGTCAGTAAAAGGAAAGAAATGTATGTTGTTAAAGCCACATACTTCAAATACTTTCAGGGGTTTTTTTCTTACTTTCTTTTGAACTTTTATTTAAAGGTTAAAATATGTTAATGGTGGTTGTTGCTATAGCAAGCTCAGGCATCTGTAGTCAAGTGCCTTGTTTAATTGCTTATTGTTCTGGAGTGCTGAGGTCACGTTAACATCATTGACCCTTCGGGCACATTTATTCTATCAAAATTAACATAGCAATGAACTGAGGCAGATCTTTGCTCTTTCTTGCTCCCTCCTGCTTAGGATGAGGACTTGCTTTTACTAATATCATCGTGGCATGCTTTGGCCCTGGTTGTGGAAAGATGGGGTTGGTGGGGGGAGGGGTGTGCATTGGTGAAATGCTGAACATAAAAAATACTGATTTTCTCAAAGTACACCTGACTGTTGAGGTTTATTTCCGTATTTCATTAAAACAATATTTTCCCTCTAATGACTCTATATAAAAGTTATTTAGATCGATAGATTTAATTTTGATGGATCATATATACCAAATAATTAAAAGTGGATATACATAAATAGCATAAATGTCCTGAGGAAGGGAGGGAACATGGGAAATGGTTGACTAATGAATTCTTGAAGTAGAAATAACATGATAAGGTGTTAGGCATTTGGCACAGATGCAAGAGACAACAAGTTTTTGTGCATGATTTGCCTGTAAAACTAAACCAGCTAATTTGGTTATTTTTAATAGCCTCTTCAACCACTGTGTAGCATAAATGCTCAAAAGATTTTTTTTTTAAGCTCCATCAATCATTTTACCTGGCTAGATACTTCACAGGGCTTTTGCCCCCATTAAAGGTTATCTTTATATGCCCACATCAAATTCATATTCCTCAAAATGCTCAAAAATGCAAGCATGGAAGCTTGATAGAAATTGTAAGTGCTATGAAAAAAGCCATAATGGAGGACTTCTGATGGTCAGAGCCAACAGGCTGGAGGAGCTATGTGCTCCTTGGGTAGCTAATGATTTCAGAGGGTGGATACTTCTGTCATCCACTGAAGATAATTTATGGGATCACTTCATAATCCAAGACAGACAGTCATCTCCCTCAAGGTGGCAAAGGTCCTTTCTTTCATAGTTTGCTAGAGCCCTCAAAGAAGATAACTAATAAAGTGAAACCTTGCCTCTATTGATACAGAGTTTAAAGGGCAGGTGGATAAAGACTTAAAGGAGCTGATGCCACGAAAGTAAGTAGTATAAGTAGAGGCTGATACTCTAAGCTGGCATTGCTTCTTAAAACTGTGATTTTCCCTTAATGCCTATAGTGAAAAGGACTATTTTAGTCAAAAGAGAGTGTCATTCTCTCTTTCTTGTCTTTATGTGATAGAGTAAGTGCCCATCCTCAATGGCATGTGGACTGAGGAAGTAGTGCATTATATGAAACGCCCTACTTAGTTTCTTTGAACCTTTCCTGTAACTTTGAAGTCTCTGTGGCTGTGAGCAGGGGAAGAAATGGCTGCACAGATACCACACGCTTCCCTGGATGTTGTGTTTCTGAGGAGTCCAAGCATTTCAGAAAAAAATAACAGCTTATTTCAGATTCAGTATGATGTTTAACTCAAAGAGAATAGAAACTCTTTCTATTATTCTATTTTTATAATAATTTTTTTTAAATTAACTTATTACTTCAAAAAATGTATTTTAAAATAAAGTATTTCATAATAAAATAATTTTAAAAAAATCTCTGAAACACAACATTTCCATTTATGCTGAGTTTTCAGGAGTTCCTCTTAACAGAAGAAGCAATTCAGCCAAATCAAGTGAACTTCAAAGATTCAGCTATGAGTGAAAAGAGCTGGGACTACACAGTTTCCTTCAGGTCTAGAAAAAAAAAAATCTAATCTGGGTTTAGCTGGAAATGTGGCTTGGAGATTTTTAGAAGCAAAGGCCCTCTTCACTACCACTTTAAGTCTCTGCATACTGCCAGAGCAGAACCTCAAGGATTTAGTCGGTTGCATTTAGAGTACTATAATTTGTTACAGCAAATTGGCATAAATCAGAAAAATTAACAGGCTTTCAGATACAAAGCCTTTCTCTGGATTTCTGTGTGTTCTTGCAAGATCAGCTGTTGGTCTAATTAAGGTTTTGTCTCTATTTGTAAACCTGGTCTTGCCTGTGTACTTTTATCACCAGAACGATGATAAGTGACATCACTAAGAATGACAGGGAGGTCACAAGTGTCAGCTCAGAAGTGCCCCTCCTGCATTATTCACAGGACATTCAGGGCAACAGCAGCAGCTCCCAGAGGAAACCCTCCCTAGTTTAGGGTAGTGAAGGTTACCAGCCAATATGAAAAAAATCACTCTGCCCACACTGTGATCATAGGTCACACTCACCTTCTTTCTTCAGAGAGTCCATGCTTATTTCTAACAGTGGTGTCTTGAAATACTTTTCTTATGTTTTCAATTATGTTTTCATCCACATAGTCATAGTTGTGCTCTTCTTCCTCTTCCTCTTCTGCCTCACAATTTCCAAGTGCATTATTTTTTAGACCTGAGCAATTAGCAAAAAATAATTATAAGGAAATGGAAGACTCAGACCTTGCCCTGAGAAAAAAGGTACAATTCATACCGGCAACCACAAAAGCGAAAAAAGCAATATTCTCCTCACTTTTCTCATTTTCACAGAGATCTGAAATGACTTGCTCAAGTTCCTGAATAATGTCTGTGGCAGATCACAAATGAAACCTAGCTGAGAATTTTGTAGGAGCATCTTCACTATTTAAGAGTTCCTATTTCTGTTCTTGCATAATATTTGTACCTTTAGGTCTGTAGGCAAAAAGGATAATCTGTTGTCCACTCTCTGCTAGCTGTCTACAAATAACTCTTAGGGGATTATTAAAATGGTTAAAAAGCGTGACCACTGACAGCATAAAAGCAGGCAGATAAAATTGTCAGACCGTATCAAAGAAAAGCTGTCCACTTGTCATGTGCTGCACCTACCAACCCTTTTGCAGATGTGCCCCCACACTCTTGTGCCCTGAAGAGATGTGCTTCTGCAACCAGGAAACTGTGCTGTTACTTTGGGATTTCCTAGAGCCAAGTTCCCCTAGTTTCTTCTTATTCAGATGGTGATACAACAAACAGAGATGCAGGCTTGAAAGCAGCTTGAGGTTAAAAATAAAGGTTTAAAGTACATTTCTTTATGCCCACCTACAGCAGTCTGAGGCAATACTGAGGACAAACCTTCCAAAAAGCTGTGGCCTATTCCTACAAGGGCAGAGATCCTCATGGGAGGCCTCTTTGCAGCTCCAGCATTGAGGTGAGTTCTGCTCTGAAATTTGGGAAAGCAACAGCTTCACATTACAGCTCACACCAGTGAGCTACAGGCTGCTGCCAGAAGGCTGCTTCCAGAAGGCCCCAGGGTATCCTGACCTACTTGGAGTGTTCTACTGCTTACCCGGGACTAGAGGTAGATCTACAAGATGCATGGGACCACTAGTCACATGAAGCAGGACTCCACAAGGACCAGTCACTGAATGCCCCATATAGCCCCTCCAGAGCCATCACATCCCTTGGTCCAGGTCATGGTGGGGAAGAGCTAGACAGCAGTAGGACCAGCCAGGGCTAAGGCAGCAGCACCAAAACTCCCCTGCCAGGAGCAGCTCACCCTTGGGGTTCATCAGTAAGCCTCCCATTTAACGGAGCTGAGAGATGTTTCTAAAGAAACATCTAAAGTTTCACCTGAAATGGCAAAACAGTGTGGAACACTGCTTTTTGTACAGCCATTCCTGGCTATTTAATTTGCTACAACATAACCTGAAACAACCTGCAAATGTGCACAAGGCCTCACAGCCTATCTGACCTCTCAGCAAGGCTGTGCTTGTCAAACAGGTGCTTTATGGGACTGAGCTTTTAAAACAAAAATCCTCCCAAGCTTACTCTTGTGACCACTGTGTGCTACTTCACCAAGAAAATAGCGGTGTGTTCTTTTGGTGGTCTCCAAACCCCTCTTGTGGCCCTTCTAAGACTCTCTGTGGCTAAAGTGTCCCTCTGAAAAAGTGGGTAGGAATTACTTCTTTCTAAAGTTGTGATTCTCTCCTTTACAGATTTTTCTAAGGCCAGAAATAACCATTAGGTTAATCAAACAGCTGTCTGACCGCACCAGCACAGAGTTTATCACAGACCAACTTACCTACAAGTCCTCCTGCTGCTCTTTAGGAATGAGTAAATTAGCAAAGTAAAGAAAAAAACAAACACCAAGCCCCAAACCTATGATGAGAAATTTAATGAAGATCTCACTCACACATGTGACCACTATCTTGTTAATAAGCATTTCCAGGTTTGTAGTTCATTTGCAAGTTCGCTGTTTGATATTAGTGAAAGTAAACTAATGAATAAACAGGCACTGAAAGAATAAGCTAATCCCTGTGATTCAGCAAGGGAAATATTGTTTGTGAGCTTAGACTTGCTAATACGGATATAAAGTACAGATTGATCACGGATGGCATAGCTAGACTTTCTTCTTTTCCAAACACAGGCAAACAAAATTATACACTTCTAAACAAGACAGCTCAAGGAGAAAGAAAATTAATGTCATCAGGCCAGACTAAATCACAGCTGTCCCCGGTCCCAAACCTGTGTAGGATGCCTTCTGAAATGTATAAATTTACACTTCAATAAAGCATTAAGCAATGAATGGGACAAGCTGAATGATCCCAAGGGAATTCTGAAGACTGAAATCAATGCAATTTGCTTCCCTGTTTGAAAAAAAATCTATTAACCTCAACACTGAATTACCAAATCAGATATGCCATCTCAGCCTGCTAAGAAAACAAGGCTTATGTCATTGTGATTTCTACCCATCCATCTGTCAATCTCTTCAGTACTTTTAAAAGTTTTTTTGCCAATTTCAGTCAGATTTTAAAAAGGAGCAGAAGTCTTAACGTGGTTACAAAAGCGAGAGCTGAATTAGTTCCTCTAGTAAAAGAAAAGCATGCAGAACACAGCTGTTAGACACTCCATTTGGCAGCAGACAGCAGGATAAATCAGCATGTGCATATTGGTTGGCCACTCAACACACACATAGCTCCAGACCTGCTCTTTTTCATTTGATAGGAGTGCCATAAGGAGAGTTTTGGTTATTATCAGGGAAAGGGGAGAGGAGCAGCAGGGGACAACAGACCTGAATACTTATTAAAGCAAATTTCATTAATTCTGCTCTTCCTGGAACAATTTGTATAATTACATTTGCCTTTATAGGGGAAGGGTAGTGCTCTGCAGACTAAAAATTTCCATTTATCTCACTTGTATCCTCAAGTGAGTAGAATTTGGTTTTTTTTTCCACTGGAATATACTTGCTGTTTTATCACAGATTTCAAGGTCACTAACTGTTGTCATAACTCTCCATTCTGCCCTCCTTCAAAATGTAGGCAACAGAAGTAACACAACCCATCAGGATCCTTGCTTGAATGAAACTAGTGCTAGAAACCCCAACTCATGTACGTACAAGGCTGCACACCTAAATGCCCCTGGCTGTGACCATAACATATCTTTATAGTTGTGGTAAATATCTCAGTTCAGAATTTATGCTGCAAAAAATAATATTCAAACACGTAATAAAATTTAGTGTTTATTTATGCCTAACTTGAAAACAATAGTTGTGGATTATTATGGGCAATAATACTGTGAACTAAACACAGTAGAACAACATCCTTATTTCATCATTTACATGAGAATGCACAGAACTGAAGGCATATGCATAAGCCAGAGTGGTTTTATGAGCAGTAGCATTTTATTTGCTGTGGGCCTGGTTCTGATGCTCCTCAGTGCTAATGAGAACTAATTCCTTCGGGAATGCTACTGAAAGCTATTCAGTGATAGCAGAATCAGAGCCCATAAAACTAATGGACTCTTCCTTGAGCTGCTATCCATCAACCATTCCTTCACATAATGATGTAATGTATCTTTAAAAACTGTTAAGTGCCAAAATCAAAACATTTAATATGCAATTCATGTATGGGTAATGTTCAGCTCCCTCTGGAATCTACTAACCCATTGTTTGGAAAAGTTCAATAAATTTAATTTCTTAAATAATCTTAAATATCCTGAAAAAGACATCTGTTGACCTCTTTCACTGTCCTTTTAATTTTCTTCTTAGTCCCTTCTTTTCAAGTCTATCTTTCTGGTTTTGTTAAACCCTTACAGCCACTAATTTCCACTCTCGCACTACTGCCTCTTTTTGCAAAATCAATCCTCCATGTATCAACAGCTCTTGCAGATGAGAAACAGCTGCCAGAAGTTTTACACACTCACATATTTCAGGCCTCATCATACTTTCCTGCAAGAGGGTCAGGAGAAGGGCTCAGGGCTCTCCTTCCAGGCTCCCAGGTGTGTCTCTGAACAGGGGTGGTGGAGCAGAGCCACACAGAACTGCCAGAGAGCAGGAGAGCTGACTCATGAAGTCCCCTTTAGTTACCCTACATATAGGGTAACTGCAATATTTCCACCTTGCAACCACTTCTACTAGCTCCTGGCCTCTGTGTATTACTGCAATTAAAATCAGTTATTATCTAATAAACAAAGGAAATATGCAAGGATTCAAAGCCTACATTTTCTTTCCCCTGCTGTATAACAAGTTAGAGTTTGGTTAAGAAGAAAGCTGACTGAAAATGTTTAAATATAATTTACTAAAGTGTACTTGCCATTCTATGAAATTATGTGAGCTCCACATTTTAAGTCATTTTCTTATCTTTTTTTAAACTTAGCCCAGAAGATGTGTCAGCCAAGAACAAGTTTTGTGTTCAGAGCCCAACCACCAGGAAAAAGAGTCCAATTTTTTTTTTTTTAAAGATAGTTACAGGACTATAGGAGTCAGATGCTCTAATAACAGTTTTTCCCTAATCACAGACTGAACTAAAATGTTGAATCTAGAGACAGTTGTCATACATGCATATAGTAAATGGTTCCTAATTCATATTGCCTATCCCTATGCAGTAATTCAGAATGCTAATACAAAATCCATGTGACATCATGGAAAAAAAACCACTTTTTTTCAAAATCATCCTGAATTCTATGTTTTGCTTTGTTTTGGGGGATATTATGTTTAATTCATTTTAATATTTCATTTAGAGCACAGCCCCATAACCAAATATATTGCCCTAACTGATGGGACAGAAAGCTACAGCACAAGGGCAGAAATTTCTTAAACTATCTTCATTGCCAAATTTAGCAGATATTATACATGCATCCTAAATTACAATCAGAAGGTCCATTTCTTTCTTTATTTCTCCAGCCCACTGGCCTCCTAAATGAAGTGCCTAAAGTCAGAATATATAAATACCTTCCTTAAAATGTCCTGACATCAATAAACAAAATCAACATAAGCACTTTTTTATTGCAGACCATAAAATCCCAGAAATCTAAGCTATGAGCAAGAAGATTCGGTAATGTTTTAGAAACTCCACTTAGAATAAATTTCAATGTTACAGAAAAACTGATACAGCAGATTTCTGGTGAGAGTTATTATCCTGCAGATATTGCTACTATTTCTAATTAATTCAAACTCAGTCAAATATATATATATATAAAAAAATATATTTAGTGGCCAATTCAGGTTTAATTGTAACAGAGGAAAAAGGTTCAATTTCTTAGAAACAAAGATAATAAAACCTATCTTCATTAACATGAACTCTGTAAGGAAAGACAATAGAGACTTTAAAACTGAAAGAAAAACATTTTGCTTTTGTTTTCAGAACTATCTGGCCTTTCCTAAGAAATAGTAATTGTCTCTGTAACTGTTGGTTGTTGGTTTTTTTTTTTTTTGAGAGCACAGATTCAACATCCTTATTAGGAATTTGAAACAGGTTGGTGCTTTGGAGGGTGGCTTAATATTCGCTAGTAGAAGTTTAAAGATTAGTCAGTGAATGGTGCATTTCCTCCCACTCAAAACCCACAGGAGTGTGTCTGTGTTATTAGTCTTGACATGTTTTCTAATCCATTATCTTGTGAATTAGCAGAGCAGAGTACAGTCTCTGGAACAGGCAAGCTTGCTGCATGCAACAGTCGACTCATGGGGATCCCTTGGCTGGCCAGGAAGAACTGTCATATCATCTAATCCAATCTCCTCTATGATTCTGCAGTTATCTTTGAATTAAGCCAAATAATTTTGGACTATACTAACACACATCCTTCAGAAAAGCATTTAGCTTTGATTTGGGTATGTTGGCATCCAATCGGTCACTGTTCTTTGATCTAGGTTAAGTCTGCCTAGCTCAAACTCACAGTACACTCAAATTTAGACAAAGTTTGTACAGGGATATACTCCAACGCAATTAAACAAGAGGCAATTTCCTAGCCTTGCAAAAGAAACATTGTGATACTACCTCTTGATTTTCTCTGTATGTACTAAACAGAGGTATGAAGAGTTTGTTTGAAACCCTCAGTAGCAAAATGTATTCTTTATCTGATCTTCTGTGAGTAGTCTAAGCTAACACAGTACAGAGGATGAAATTTAAATTAACTGATTGGAAATTTCATGAGAAATTAAGGAAGAGACATATGATCAATGAGCTTTTAAATAAGAAATACCGCTAAGAACTGGTCTAGTTGGGAAGCGTTAGTGCTGTGAATCTTTGCAGGACCAAAGGCAAGCAAGGCTTCAGCAGCCCTAACACCATTTTTTCTCTAATGCTCTTGCCATACATCTAGGGCTACCTGCAAAGAATGTGTCTCTAGCCATAAACTCAAGAAAATAGATAGGAAAAAAATGAGCCTGATTGATACCTAAAATTTAAAAGAAAAGTGCCTACTGGAAGGAGGAAGAATTAAGCAATCTACCATTATGATTGATGCATGGACCTCAAACAGCAGAAAAGAAAACTCTGTTTTCACAGAAAGAATACCACAACAAAGGTTAGGATCTTAAAGGAATGAAGGCCAAAGAAAATAGAGCAAGAAAAGCTAAGATAAGATAATTTAAAACTTGAAGAAGTCCCTAGAAAACCCTTTCTTCTCAATTAGAGTGTTTCAGAAATAAAAACAAATGAAGAATTGGCTAAGAAAACCAGACTTGTGCTAGAAAGTGAAAAATAGCAAATAAAAACAAGTGCTTTTGGAGACTGTGAAAAAGGTTTATCAAGAATATATAAATAAGGCTTAATGGGGTGAACAAAAGACTAATGCTACTGGCTCAGAATGAATAAAGAGAGAGAAGGCAGGCAGGCTCCAACTAGGGCAGATGAGGCAGTCAGCAGCATTGCCTTGTTTCACTGCAGTGCTGAAACATGTTTAGTAGAAAGTTCAAATCAAAACAGTGCAAAAAGTCCATTTTCTAGTGTTCAGAACCTCAGACTGCATGAGCTAACAAGCAGTGTGAAGGAGAAGGCAGAAAATTTGCTGGTAGCATGGCTAACAGAGGCAACTGTCTGCCTAGGGACTGGTGAAGAGTCTGCCGAGAACTTCTGTGTCAGGATTTAGTGGACAGGCCAACATGGATGATGTTGTTGTGGGTGTCTGCTATAGACACAGTGATTTGTTAATGGCATGGATGATGGGACAGAGTGTACCCTCAGTAGGTTTGCAGAGAATACAAGACAGGGAGGAGTGTTTGAGATGGTTGTGTTGCTGTTCAGAGGGACCTGGACAGGCTGGAGGATTGAGCAGAGAGGAATCTCATGAAGTTCAGTGAAGAACAATGCAAGGTCTTGCACTAGAAGCACAACCCCATGTACCAGTACAGGCTGGGGCTGACTGGCTGGAAAGCAGCTTTGCAGAGAAAAACATGGGGGTCCTGGTAGACAGGTTGACCATGAGGCAGCAATGTGTCCCTGTGGCAAAGAAGTCCAACAATCTCCTGGCCTGCATTAGGCAAGGCAGTGCCAGCAGAGATCCTTACCCTTCTGCTCAGCACTGGTGAGGGCACACCTGGAGTGTGTCCAGATCTGGTCTCGGCAGTACAAGAGGCACATGGACATTCTGGAGTGAGTCCAGCAAAGGGCCATGAAGGTGATCGAGGGACTATAGCATCCGAAATAGAAGGGGACACTGGGAGGCTGGGAGTGTTCTGCATGGTGAAGGCTCAGGGAGGATCTTATCACTGGGTATAAATACCTGATAGGAAGATGTGAAGAAGATAGAGCCAGACTCCTCTCAGGGGTGCTCAGTGACAAAAGTGGTAACAAATACTCTCACAGTAGGAAAATGGTTCCAACACAAAAATGGAAAGACTAGGTGACCTCCCAGTCTTGTTATTGAGCTGAAGCCTTAGTAACGGTAGCTCCAAACTTATTTTCTCAGCCAAGGGATCTCAGTTCAGAAACTACTGCACAGTTCCTGTAAGAGGCACAGGAAGTGACTGTACAACTCCACTTCTTGCTGCGTTAGCTGAGCAACTGTGTTCAGAAAAATCTTTGAAAAATCTTGACTGTAAAACCAATATGTGACTTCTAGATGTATGGCTTTCTCTTTCTGTGAGGAAACTAAACCCACCAAGTAAACACCTATAAGAGCACTGACTCCTGTGCTTTAACTTCAGTAAGGATGCTTTGGTCATGCTTTCTTCAGGTATATCCCCTCTGATTCTCATTCCTCCCTCGCGGCACAGAGACTAACCCACACAAGTGATCCAACTGATCCCTGTAGTATGGACAGCAGTTCTCAAAGTCAAGCCTCAGTGATTTGCAGATAGTTCCCATGGCAGAAAAGAGCACCCCATTAACCCATCTTGGTATTCATTTTTTTTCCCAGGGTTTAAACTGCTCTTTGTAGCTGCCAATATGGAATCTTCACCATTTACCCCTATAAAATGTAATCAAATCATTAAGCAGTGACAAAATGTAGCCTGCAGGGAGATTTTTCAAATCCACAAAATAACAAATTTGGGATTATCTCTCAAAGCAGCCAGATACCAAAATACCTTTCAAAAACTAGTCCCCAGATAATCAGCTTCTACGGCAATAAGGATTAGTGAGTTCAACATGCCACAGTAATTCTTCACTGTTGAAGTTGTTTATGTTACATTTGGAAGTTTCGGTACGCATAGTTTCAAATACGCAGTCCTTTTTAGGAGTCTCACATATTGAATGACAAGACAATAAAGAAAAATTTTATGGGAAGTTCTTATATTAATATCAATTATCAGTTAACAAATACTGTGAGGCTGAGTGTGCTTCAGTCTTCCAAATGTTCCAGTGTTGGAATTAAAGTGATGTGTTCTTATTTCAGATATAACTTGTGACTGACAGATTAATAAAATCAATTTAATTTTTTATATTAACTGCAAGGTCTTTTGGATTTGTCCTCTTATCATCTAGCTTCTCAGCTCTGGTATGTTTTCTTTTCCAAAAAAGGAAAAACTTGAAAGATAAGTAGAAATACTAAACAACTATCAAAAATGCTTTGGAAATCCAAGCAAATGGTGACTTGAAAAACAGTTATTGGTCAAGTAATTTGTTAAATATTATTTTTTTCTTCAAAATATGAAAAATGTGAGTTGAAGACTTCATGTTATTACTGTAAATTGCTTTCCCATCTTTAAAACCTGTTGCAATCAGTGGTTTTTGTAACAGATGATGTGTAAACATCATCCTAAAGCAAAAGGAAAGTGCATCTTTTCCACACGCCTGTTCCTAAAAACTACTGAATATTCATGCTGCAGTGTCAAACAGAGTTTAATACCATGCTGCTGTTGAGAACTTGGATGAATTTACCTTATGATGTTTATGGAGGAAGAACAGAAATGTTCACTTTTCATCTCTTTTGACTAAGCCACAGATTCCAAGTGAAATAATGCAAGACAATTCTGTATGTAAATTATTTATCAGGGCTGGGGTTAAGCTTAGCTATATTAACAACTCAAACCATAAAGCTTAACTGACCTTTAATCACACTGGTTTGCACTACTGTAGCTTTCCCAGTCATGTCCTTCTTATTCCCACGATGCACCAAACTAACTCGTAATTCCGAAACATCGTCAGCTTGATCTGAGCACAATTTCTTGGTGGTGTCTATACAGAAATTCTGAAATTACATAGAAGAGCACATCGACTTTACATGTAAATTGTTACTCCAGACTGGATGCTTTCAGAGATGTGACATGTAAGTGCAACATTCTTTGGGTTGCTTCTGTTAATTTTAACCACAAATCTTCTGTTTGCCAAAGTCATCAATCACGTTGACCACAATGCTTGTACTTGAGGCACTCTAGGCGAAGAAATTACCTTTAAAACGTATTTCCAGTCTTTCTTTTCTTTTTTTGGGTGTGTAGAGTAATGCAAACACAAGGAGGAAGATTTATTTATCCCTTCTAGTTGATACAGATTTCATTCTGATTAACTATTTGTATTGTATCAATCTTTCATTTAATTAGTTCTGTTATGTATTGCATCACAAATTCATATAAAGTCCGGCATTTTGATTACATTTATCCAGTAGCATTCATAGCATAGTGACTATAGTTAGATGATAGGAACCGACAATTATGGAGTAATTAGTTATAGTGTTATTACATTGCAGAAAGTAAGTTATGTGGCTGCAATATAATTCAGGCTTGATACATATATTTCCATAATTCTGGGTTGTTTTTTTTAAAAATTCTGAGGTCTTTATGTCATAAATAATTTCAGTCAAATACATATTTTTCATCTGTGTAAATAAGAGTAAATTAAAAGTGTCAAAATGTATATCTTCAGTGAAGCTATACAGTAGCAGCAGTGTAGGTATAGTCCAACTGCAATCATTACACAAGAGAGTACATATTTTTAAAAAAGAATCAGTATAGTTTTTACATTCAAAATCAAATGTAGATTTTCCTCAGCAATGATGAAGCCCATCCTACTCAGAGAGAGAAGGTCATGTTGGTAAAACTGACAGTAGCTACACAGTAATGTATCTTTTCAGAATCAACCCAGGACTTGAGAAAGCACAACACAGACCCCCATTTTATGACAATCTCCACTTCTGAGAAGAAAGTACCAGCTAGCAAGAAGAAAGTCACTAGCAATTGAAACAGAAAATTTGAGACAGTATACCAAGAACAGATGGTATCTGTACATATGAAATCTGTAAAAGTTATGGACGATTTTCCTCAGCTGGTGGGTCAAAATGTGACATAAGTGGAAGACCCTCATTTTTCAGTTAGAGGAATCTACAGTCGTTTTCTCCATTTTCTAAAATAAAAACTGCAAGCTCAGTCTGCAGGGGTTGACTGAGTTAGAGTATTCAGTGCATGTTTGTGCAGTACAGGCTGCACAATGCTGGCTAATGCTCTCCCCAATTGCAAAAGAGCCTCTGAGGTCAAGCAAAGCTTTAAGCAGTGATGTAATTCACAAAAAAAAAAACCAACTCAAGGATTTGTACAAAAGGAAATACATCTGAGAAATATTCTGGAAAGAGGACAGAAATGTCAGAAGAAGTTCTTTACAGCAGAGAGTTAAAAAAACCCAATGGAAAAAGCACTGTTCAAACTAGGACAAGGCTCGGCTGGTGTGTTGTGGTATAGCTTCAGTGAGGTCACAAGATCTTTCCCTTTCTTTCACCAGCACAGCACGGCCCTTCTTTTATCTTCAGTTCTCTTCTCGATCATCTGCACCTAAGCATACCTGTATGCACCACCTGTTTGTTGCCAGTCTGGCCCACTAATATGAACACACATTTTACAGGTAGTTATTAAGAAATGTCCACCTTCTGCTCAGGGAAGAAAATACATTCTTAAATAACTATTTTTCAAAGCTGCAACTAAACATGTCCTATCCTCAGTATCAATCATACCTGTTTATCACAAATCAAAGGCCTTGGGAAGGGCAGGGAAACTTTATTATTCATAGGCAGACTCTTCCTGCTTTCAATATTGGGCATATTTAACACATAGAAAGCTTCCACTTAAAAGAAGTCAGCCTTCAGGTATTTTATTTAAATACTAGACATAAACAAATAATGATAAAAAAAAAAAAAAAAAGAAGAAATATCTTATTTTCTAGGCAGCTCCTTATTTAACATGTGAATCCTAGCAAGCAATATAATGAATAAATATGTTGAGATTATTTATTTTGTATTGCCTTAACTAACTAAAAACAAGCCATGGTATCAAAACAGAAAGAACCTCTCATTAAGAAGAATGTAGCTGAAATTTGTGCTAATCTTATCAGTTGTCAGCAAAACCACCCACTGTGATACAATGGTTACCTGGGGCACCTTGCAAATAAATTAAAATATGCAGAACTCAAACACTTAAAAACAAACAGGATTAGAGAAACTGAACTGTCACTTCACTACATGCTGGAATCTGATACCGCTTTAACATTCTTAATAGCACTAGAGATAACAATTATACTAGAGACTAGCAGAGATATGATGTGTCTTTAAACTATACAATAGTGAAGTCTTACAGTTGTCTTTCAAATATTAGGCAGGCTTAACAGTACAGGGTTTTCATCTACATGGAGTCATTTTTCTAATAATTTAAAGAAGTCAGGATATCAGCCATGGTTTTCAGTACCATCACTGCCAGAAGAAATGCTAATTCAGTTAAAAACTGATGTTCTGAACTACGGTCATTTATTTTAACAGACTACTCATGAGGAAACCCCAAATCTCAGCATTTGGGAAATCCAACCAACAGCTACAGGTGCGTGAACTAAAAATTTTACCCCCATGGCTAAGCAATGCCCATTACATCTCTAGGTTCAGGATGTTCGTTTTCCAGAAACAACTCAGAAGACAAAGCACAAAGCCATAAAGGTAAGGCAGCTTAAGTTTGTGCAGTCCCCCTCAGGAAATAGGAGGTGTTAGCTCAAACAGGATACAAAAAATTGTGAGAGCTGAGGCGAAAACTAAAGGGCTGGAGATGCATCACTTTAGTAAGAACAGAAGTTTCAGCATTCTGCAGAATTTGTAAGTGACTGCAGAGTTTATCGAAGATGTACGAACTGAAAACACTGCAGCAGCAAAATGAGTTTCAGAGTGGATGGCTTGAATTCATTTCCCTTGATTACCTGAAGAGCTTGATGCACTGCGTTTGTGTGTGTGTGTGAGCTCTCTTCTACAAGCAAGGCTTCCCTCCACTTGCCCACTCCACAAGCAGTGAAATCTGGCAGCAGTTCTTATTCTTATGAATGGTACTGCACAAATAGTAATGCTTTGCCTGTCTACAGCCCCAGTTACACAAAACCTGTTCCAAAAATGCCAATTTCCCCTGCAATTTAAACGTATACTAGCATCCCCTTCTCACAGCTCCAAGGTGCATTCTCCTCTGTCTTCAAAAATTCGGGCTGTTAACAGTTGTCTCTCTGTGAATATTTCTTCCATCGCTGTGTCTAATTGCTTTTTGAACTCATTTACATTGCTGTTATCAATATCACGTGGCAATTAGTTCCAGAGTTTACTTCTGCATTGTGTGAAATTTCCTTTGGGTTGGTTTGTTTTTGGTTTTGTTTTGTTTTTTTTACTGCCCTACCTTATAATTTCATGCTGCTGCTGTAATCCCTCTCTATTCATTTTCTCCCTGCATTTAAGTATTTGCTCTTTTTCCTGAGTCACCTCTTCCTCAGGCTGAAGAGTTTCCAATCTATTTAATCTTTCCTCTTACAGAAGCCAAATTGTAATCCATGGTGCACCAGCTCCTGATATTCCTACTTCTCTGCAAGATACAACCCAAAATTACTGAAGATAATCCACACACCACACATATTTCAGATGGCAGTGTTTGGTACCAGCTACTCAGTAAGCCAAGAAAATAGCACAGGAGTTTTTATGACTAAGAAAGAAGACCAACCAATCTCGGAGGTGCCCAACAAAACCAGTGGTGTAACCTCTCAGATAGAATAGCAGAAAGAGGCACTCTTAAAGCAGTAAGAAAAAAAAGGCTGTTAAATCTGTTTTCTTTTTTGAAGATAACACATGTTCATAATACACATTATTGTTTTGTTTGTTTGTTTGTTTTTTAAAGGAAAGAAAGCCTCAATGACATCTAGAACATTCAGAGTAAAGAAGGAGAAATAACATTTGTTTAAAGTACAGAAAAATGTGGGAGTAAATATGAAACCAACAGCTGTCATAGTCTCTGAAAATGCTGTGAGAGGTGTAGTGGCATAAACCAATCTGACAAAACTATGCTTTTCCAGACAGAAAGTCAAGCTGTTATATGATTACAAATGACTCTAGTGAAGAGGAGGGCTCATTTGTCAGAGCAATCAGTGCTGGACATGGCACTACACCTTTGGAGTACATTTATTATGAGTCACCCATGCTAGTAGATACAGATCATAAACCTTTTACTGCAATCTTTAAAGACAGCTTGGAGTGGCGTTCTTTGCTGCCTTCAGAAACTCAAGCCAAAGCTCTAGAAATACATCTTTGCTTTGGCATATACTGTGACGGTATACTTACCTGTAAAATTCTTAATTGCTGCATGCACCTTTCCACCAGAAAAAAAGCTATATACGTAGAATGAAAGTGTGATGAAGGATTTTGCAGTCCAAACACATTTCACTGTTTCCAGACCAAAAAAAAACCCAACCAAAAAAACCCAAAAAACCAGCAAAAAAACCAATTTATCCCTACAAGCTGCAAATGAAGATTCTGTAAGAGAGTCACACAGCACTCCATTCGTGGGGAAGCCCAAACCAGGCTGAATGAAGCTTTTAATATTTTGGAGAACATTTTAAGGAAATTATGAGAGAGGGATAGAGAGAGACATATTGGTCTAAGTGAGACAGGATATTCATAGTCACTGATTTATAGAGGAAACTTTGTGAGTTTCAGAGCAACCTACAGAATGAAAACCTACCTATATCATTTTGCTCTGGCTTTCATTATATCTACATGATTTTCTGCAGGGACAGTTTGGAGCTACATTGAATCAGAGAAGAATCACCAGTTTTGATTCCCGTATCAATACAGAATCAGGGTAACTACTATCAGAGTCAGAGCCTTAGACCATCCTGAAACACAGATCTGAATTGTTTTCTGGTTTGCAAGAGCATAAGCTGGAGTTAACTACATCAGCCAGATGTTAGTCAAAATGTCACCCACTGTACAACTAGAAGTAGGAATGTAGTACTTCCACCTAACAAATGGGAAACAGAAATTCAAATAATGGGAATATACACATGGAAACTGCTGACTACTCTCAGGAAATTTGCATTATTATGGGAGACTGTTAGGACTGATTTATTCCACTTGAAAGGAAACAATCACCTTTAGATTATTACTCATTTGTATCCCAAGGTAGCCTTCTTGCATGATCTATTGGCAAGACAACTTATCTTGCACAGCAAGGTAATTTTTGCAAGGGCACAGTGTACCCACAGTTAAGGGTATTGACAAGGGTCTGTGGTTTTGTACTGAAGAATTTTAACAGTCTTCCCAATTGCACTGATTCCAGTACATGAAATCAAGCCTTCATTTTCCACAGTCCATTGGACTGTGGAAAAGGAGAAGAGCTAGTTACAAGATGCTTCAGAAAGGCCATGGGCAATAAAGAAAATCCTCATTTAGCTCCATTAACATACAGGACAGGAGCACTTTGGAGAATTATTTGCCCGCAGAACTCATAAGGTACTATAAACCACCGATGAACTATTTTTGCCAAAGAAAGGGTCAAGGTTATACCATTTCAAAGACAGGAACAAAATTACATTAGCTCCTGAGCTCTTCTCTGCCTAAAAGGGACATGAAATATCTGATCAAATTAAGGTTTTTGGATCAGGGTTCAAACTCTTAAGAGGTTTCTCCCTCTCAAGCCACTTTCTGTACATGCCTACAATACCACCATTAATTTTATTTTAATTGTCAGTAGCCTGGGTGTTCCCAAGTGCTAAAAACAGGGAGGCTATGTAACGAAGTCATGATGGATAGTAGGCAGACGCCACCGTAGGCTCAATCTCAGGGATCAAGCAACGTACTTAAAAAGCGGTATTTTCCTAGTGGTAAACGCAGAATTAGTTAATCCTTGCTCAGAGCTTGAATAAGAACACTTGGATTTAATAAGAAAACAACCCCAAGGCAGAGCCGGTCACGACGTAGCCCAACCCATTTCTACAAGAAGCAAAACAAGGAAGACACCAAACGCTCTTCCAGAAACCAGCGGCCCTCGCACCTCCCCGCCTGCTGCCCGGCACGCAGCTCACCCGGCAGCTGCAACCAGCGACGAGCCGGCCGCCCAAGGGCCGGCGGCGGC